>JAIZAY010001951.1:0-10000 GCA_029531755.1 Holothuria leucospilota | reverse complement strand
TAGCAAGGAAGCTGCAAGGACAGCCCAACCACCAAGCAAAATACACCCCACTATGGAAAAGGAGGCTAGAAAGCAAAATAGGCCAGGCAAGAAAGGACATCAGTAGCTAGAAGCTGCGAAACGTGGACAAATGAAAATCACAGATGATCTGAAGCGAAAATACTGGATGAAACAGACGGGATATGACCACGCCATTGAGGATGCCAAACAAAGATTAACAGCATTGGCCCACAGAATCCAACGCTACAGTGCCAGAAATGAGCAATACAGAGTCACCAAGATGTTCAGAGAACAGCCTGGACGAGTGTACCAGAGTCTGCGGAGCAATGGCACTAACGAATCCCAACCAGTACCAGACAGGGAAGAGACAGAAAGATTCTGGCGTGGAATATGGGGAGTGCCCAAAAAACACAGGAATGAGGCCAAATGGATAAAGGACTTCAATACCTGCCACGAGGCCATCCCCCCACAGCCACCAACAACTATAACGGAGGAAGTGGTGAGAATAAAGACCCAAAAGATGTCAAACTGGAAGTCCCCCGGACCGGACCAAGTACAGGGGTTCTGGCTGAAAAAGATGACGAGCCTCCACCACAGAATAGCTGCACAACTACAGCAGGTTGTCAATGATCCAACAACTGTACCCAGATGGCTGACACATGGTAGAACAACCCTCATCCAGAAAGATCCTGCCAAGGGCATCACACCTGCCAACTACAGGCCAATAACTTGCCTACCTACGACATGGAAACTCCTCTCAGGGATACTGGCAGACAAAGTGGATGGCCCACCTTGATGAACACAACATCCTGGCAGAAGAACAGAAAGGGGCCAGGCCCGGTAGCCGAGGCACCAAGGATCAGCTGATCATTGACAAGACAGTGTGCAAGGACTCCAGAACCCGCCGAACCAATCTGGCAGTAGCATGGATCGACTATCAGAAGGCCTATGACTCAGTACCCCACTCGTGGATAATAGAGGCCATGCGAATACACAAACTCGACCCGAAGATCTGCACTCTGATAGAAGAGACCATGCCACACTGGATCACAGATTTGACCGCAAACGGACAGCACCTTGCGAAAATCCCGATTCGTTGTGGAATCTTCCAGGGAGATGCATTGTCACCGCTACTGTTCTGTGTAGCCCTTAACCCCCTCAGCCACATACTCAAGAACTCAAGGTGCGGTTACAAACTGAAATCGGGTCTCACAATACACCATCTCCTGTACATGGACGATCTGAAACTGTACGGTAAGAATGAAAGAGAAATCGACTCGATGATAAACACAGTCCGAATCTTCAGCAATGACATCGGGATGAAGTTCGGCCTTGAGAAGTGTGGCAGATTAATCATCAAAAGAGGGAAGGTAGAGGCTACACAGGGACTTCTCCTAGACATCGGGAGAATACAGGACGTTGAAGTAGACAAGGGATACAAGTACCTCGGAATCCTGCAGGGCATGGAGAATCTCCAAGAGAAAGTGAAGGCCAACACAATAAAGACCTACAGAAAGAGGATCAGACAAGTCCTGAAGACAAAACTGACCGGGCAAAACAAGATCCAGGCCTTGAACACATATGCCATGCCAGTCATCAGCTACACTGCAGGAATCATCGAGTGGACCAGAACAGAGATGGCAGAACTTGACCGCAGGACAAGGAAGCTCCTGAACATCTACGGAGGGCTCCACCCAAGAGCGGACGTGCACAGGCTCTACCTCCCACGACATCAAGGGGGTAGAGGGCTGAAAGAGGTGGAAGCTACGATAACTGGCGAGAAGGTGGGCTCGATAAATATATCGAAAGAAGGAGAGCAACTGAGCCCCTACTGCAGGCCGTCTGGCAGGCCAGGCCCCAACAACAAGAAGTGGAGACAAGAGACCAATGGAAGGCAGGATGGTCATAAAGTTACCAAATTAAATGGAAAGAAAGCCACTACATGGACAATACCCCCAGCAGGTGGAGCAGGCTACCAGCACAGAAATGGCGTACAAGTGGCTATCCTGCACAGGGCTAAAAATAGAAACAGAGGCACTTATCACGGCCGCACAAGACCAAGCATTGTGCACAAAATATCACCAGGCCAAGATATTGAAACAGTCCGACGACAGCAAGTGCCGAATGTGCAGGGAAGCAGATGAGACAGTAAGCCACATCATAGCAGGCTGCCAGAAGTTGGCTGGAACTGATACCTGAAGAGGCATAACAGCGTGGCAGCAGCTCTACACCTAGGAATCTGTCATCACTACCGAATCCCCACTTCAGAACGACAACCATGGTTACACAAACCAGAGGCGGTTACGGAAACAGAGCAAGTTAAAGTCCTCTGGGACTTCGAGGTCAGGACTGACAGGATCGTAACGGCAAGGAGACCTGACCTAATAGTTATAGACAAACAGGAAAAGACGGCCAAAATAATAGATGTTGCGGTCCCATTGGACAAGAATGTCAGGGTTAAGGAAGGCGAGAAAGTGCAGAAATACCAAGACCTGAAGTTAGAAATACAAAGACTATGGAACGTCAAAGCGGAGGTAATACCGGTAGTGGTGGGGGCACTCGGAGCGGTCAGCACACAACTAGACGACTACCTCCGAAGAATTCCAGGAGGTCATGATATGAGGAAACTCATAAAGCAAGGGATTCTCGGCAGCGCCCACATACTAAGACGAGTGCTCGACCTCCCAGGGTCCGGGTAGGACCCCGAGGTCTGAGGGACAAAAAGAATGAATACCAACCAAGAAAGGTTGTGAGGAAAAAGAGGAGATAATAATAATAATAATAATAATAATAATAATAATAATAATAATAATAATAATAATAATAATAATAATAATAATAATAATATAATAATATAATAATAATATAATACATAATATAATAATAATAATAATAATAATAATAATAATAATAATAATAATAATAATAATAATAATAATAATAATAATAATAATAATAATAATAATAATAATAATAATAATAATAATAATAATAATAATAATAATAATAATAATAATAATAATAATAATAATAATAAGCGTGGATACTAACTTAGGGCGACAGTTACTTTGACTTGCACACTAAAAATTCAAATTTTCTAACCCTAACCCTAACCCTACCCCTAACCCCACCCTAACCAAATTTGGTAGACATACTTATTAGACCAAAATGAACAATTTAAGCCTATTTGCGACAATAAAATTATTTTTCTAAATGGTACCTATTCCTTTAAGGCGACAGTTATGTGTCGCCTTAATTCCAGGTGTCGCCTTAATGTCCTTGAATTAGCACGAAGTTTCACCTTATGTCTTAATCCATGCTGATAATAATAATAATAATAATAATATAATAATAATAATAATAATAATAATAATAACAATAATAATAATAATAATAATAATAATAATAATAATAATAATAATAATAATAATAATAATAATAATAATATAATAATAATAATAATAATAATAATAATAATAATAATAATAATAATAATAATAATAATAATAATAATAATAATAATAATAATAATAATAATAATAATAATAATAATAATAATAATAATAATAATAATAATAATAATAATAATAATAATAATATAATAATAATAATAATAATAATAATAATAATAATAATAATAATAATAATAATAATAATAATAATAATAATAATAATAATAATAATAATAATAATAATAATAATAATAATAATAATAATAATAATAATAATAATAATAATAATAATAATAATAATAATAATAATAATAATAATAATAATAATAATAATAATAATAATAATAATAATAATAATAATAATACGGAAATTAGTTACATTGGTAATAAAAATACATTTCGGTTAAGGAGATGCCCTCTCCTTCGCTACTCCCCTATACCTGTATGAATAGTTGACTTCAGTGTCTTTTGCTTTTTGTTTACTTTGAAATTTCGATCGAACTCTAATTGCGAAAAACACATTTGCCTATCTTCTTGGATCATGCAGGTGTTGTGGTCGAAAACTGTCTTTTATTTGTTGAGGGATGGTTTTCGCCTGTAGTCCTTATGCCGAGCTGTACATGAACGCATAAAATGGACACCATAACCCATTCCTTTATGAATATACAACTAATTTTCTGCAGAGACCATGAGTGGCCTGTGTATGCCTACCCCCATATTAGCACTTGTTACTACATAATTTCCCTTTTTCTTTCGCACTCCCCCTTAATTTTTCTTTCTTTTTTTTTTTTTTTTTGGTTTTTGCCTTCCCATTTTCCTTCCCCTTCCATTTTCTATTTCTTTTTTTGTTTTCTTTTTGTTTTTCCTCTTTTCCCTTCTTTTCCCTCATTTTTTCGTTTTTCCTTTCTCTTTCTTCTTTTCCTTTTCTCTTCGTTTTTCTCGTTTCCCTTCTTTTCCCTCCTTTTTTCATTCATCCTTTCTCTTTATTTCTTTTCCGTCTTACATTTCGGGAGGCGCGCGCCCTTACACCCCTGAATATACGCCTGGGGATATATCTCATCACCGCTGCACATGGCACGAACTGACACTGATCATGATCAAAGAGTCCAGAGATTACAGAAACTGCATATGTACAATGACCACACATTTATGTGGTTTGATGGATATCTTTCGACTTCAGGCTGAAACTTTCCCGAAATCATGGCGAATGCATTCATCCATGCACACAACAGGCCTGACCACTGACCACCCCTCTTTTTCTGGGAACGGATGGTGCATATATACAAACTACTGAACGCACTCCAGATATGGGATTGATGGAACTCTTCAATTGCTCATCTACTAGCTACCAAGAGATGAAATTTTGGTGAACAACCCAATCGTAAATAATAACTTACCAATGTGATAATTGTGAGTAATAAATCGAAGTAAATTATAATGGAACAGGCTAATTGAAATAATATGCAGCATAGTTTTTTACTCGAATACGAGAACGAGTACGGTCATGTCGAGTATGAGTACGGGTACGCAGCTCCAGAGTACGAGTACGAGTACGAGCACGAGTACGCTGAACCAGAGTACGAGTACGAGTTTAGAGCCCAGGTACTAGTAGTATACCAGTACGAGTACATAAATTTGTACTCGAGTACGGACTCGAGTGGGAGTGCGTACTTGAGTACTACAAGTCCGATAAGCTTCTCTACAGATTTGATATCGTTAAGAGAAAAATTGGATGCAGGGTAAATTTTAAGGGAAACATCACCGAAGAATAAAAAATTGATCTTTCGTAAGAATGCAAGTTCATGTACCGCCACTAATATGACTGAGTGACTGAGAAATCATACAAATTTATCCCACTTTAGGACTGCTGGTATCAATTGGTACCTTATCTAATTTTTATGGGAAAAATAATGTGAATACCACATATACTTCATTCATCGTTTTGGCATTTTACTGAATAATCAAGAAATGCTAAGGTACCACATTAACATATATCCTCTGCGTGATTGAAAATTTTCGCACGGTTAGTTGTCAATTAGCCTCATGATTAAAAGAAAAACTGGACTGGTGCACGTGAGCTGTGAGGGCGTGAAACCTTTAAGGATGGCGCTCTATCAAAGCTCTTCTGTTACAGTAGACCATGATGGTGAAATTTCTCTGTAGTTACGGGATTAGCTGCTACATTCTATAATCTACGGGAGCCGAGAACATCGCGGTGGTGTGAAATCAGACATGCCAGTTTTCCCACCCCTCTTTTCGGTAAACATGGGAAGGAGAAATCAAGACACGATTTCTCCTTACCATTATCCACCAATAATGTGGAGTGGAGAAAATCAGAGTTAGTGAGGGGGTACTTCAAGAAAGGACCATTACACAGTGTCTATTTTCGAACATCCTGTCCATAAATGAACGCGCCCGCACATGACACGAATCAGAGGATGAATCCGAGGATTCATGTGAGGATGCATCCGACGATGAACCCCTAGGATGAATCCGAGGATGAATACGAGGATGAATGTGAGGATGAATCCGAGGATGAATACGAGGATGAATGTGAGGATGAATCCGAGGATGAATCCGAGGATGAATCCGAGGATGAAACCGAGGATGAATCCTAGGATGAATACGAGGATAAGGGGATGGATCCGAGGATGAATACGAGGATGAATGTGAGGATGAATGTGAGGATGAATGTGAGGATGAATCCGAGGATGAATGTGAGGATGAATCCGAGGATGAATGTGAGGATGAATCCGAGGATGAATCCGAGGATGAATACGAGGATGAATTCGAGGATGAATACGAGGATGAATTCGAGGATGAATCCGAGGATGAATCCGAGGATGAATGTGAGGATGAATACGAGGATGAATTCGAGGATGAATCCGAGGATGAATGCGAGGATGAATCCGAGGATGAATGTGAGGATGAATCCGAGGATGAATCCGAGGATGAATGTGAGGATGAATCCGTTGATGAATCCGAGGATGAATCCGAGGATGAATCCGAGGATGAATACGAGGATGAATCCGAGGATGAATACGAGGATGAATGTGAGGATGAATCCGAGGATGAATTCGAGGATGAATTCGAGGATGAATCCGAGGATGAATGTGAGGATGAATCCGAGGATGAATGTGAGGATGAATACGAGGATGAATACGAGGATGAATCCGAGGATGAATCCGAGGATGAATCCGAGGATGAATCCGAGGATGAATGTGAGGATGAATGTGAGGATGAATACGAGGATGAATCCGAGGAAGAATCCGAGGATGAATGTGAGGATGAATCCAAGGATGAAACCGAGGATGAATGTGAGGATGAATCCGAGAATTAATGTGAGGATGATTGTGAGGATGAATCCGAGGATGAATGGGAGGATGAATGTGAGGCAGAATCCGGGGATGAATCCGAGGATGAATCCGAGGATGAATCCGAGGATGAATCCGAGGATGAATCCGAGGATGAATACGAGGATGAATCCGAGGATGAATCCGAGGATGAATCCGAGGATGAATCCGAGGATGAATTCGAGGATGAATCCGAGGATGAATGTGAGGATGAATCCGAGGATGAATGTGAGGATGAATACGAGGATGAATACGAGGATGAATCCGAGGATGAATCCGAGGATGTATCCGAGGATGAATCCGAGGATGAATCCGAGGATGAATCTGAGGATGAATGTGAGGATGAATCCGAGGATGAATCCGAGGATGAATACGAGGATGAATCCGAGGATGAATCCGAGGATGAATGTGAGGATGAATACGAGGATGAATCCGAGGATGAATACGAGGATGAATCCGAGGATGAATCCGAGGATGAATCCGAGGATGAATCCGAGGATGAATCCGAGGATGAATCCGAGGATGAATCCGAGGATGAATCCGAGGATGAATCCGAGGATGAATCCGAGGATGAATCCGAGGATAGCTTCAAATTGGTCGATTAGCCAAGCATGATCTAGGTAGCTACTAACTAAAACAAATGACTATTAGGCCTAAGACGTATTAACATAGTAGCACGCCCCAATTTATAAGTATACGATGCGTCCATTATTTGTTCACCTTCAAAAATCCAAAGGAATAATACAAAATTATGATAAGAAGTGAAACGAAGTGCAACATGATTTTATCTGCTTTGCGAAAATGTAACCAAACTACCTTAAAAACTTTATGAACTTATTTATGGTCAAGTGTAGTATCGTCTCCGACATTTATTACATCCGTTATGTGTCGGTCTTTTCCGCAAGTGGCTGGTTTGCCGGTTTTGCCGCGCGTTGACCCGTCTTTGACGCTCGACGTTGTCCGATCTTTATTTTCCCCGGCCAGTCTTAGCCGGGTGTCCCGGGCCGGCTTATTTAAGTAAGACTACTTTACTGCACCCTGCCTGGAGTTAGGGAAATTCATAGTTCACGGGGTTTTTCTAAAAATCCGTCAATTTTCTAGGGTACTAACTAACGATCTTTCAGGGTAAAAAATGTTCAGCTCTCAGAGAGAAAAACGAGAAACAAAACAAACATATCCGGCTGGCCCACTTAATGTTCACCCACTGAGAGTTCGAGACCGGGGCACAAATCTAGTCGTATGGGTGCATGTACAGGTAGGGCAACCGTGCCGATTTTCCAAAAAGTCACTGTGAAGAGGGCGGAGGGGGTCACAGAGTAGCGGCATAAAGGAGAACTAAGATATTGTAACGTGACCAGGTAGAGAAGACACAGACATCAGTTGTTGACGTTACCAGAGTATATGACTTTATTTTGCCAAAGCAAACTAAGAGGCAATTCAGTCAGCGACCTGTTGGAGGAGCACTGGGCTCCTCCACCAGACCACAAGCATGATGGTTGAACAAAAAATATATATTTGCAAAACATGCACACAAGCAGTAATGAAGGGAATCCTTAGCCTAAAACATGGGATTTACTAATATTTATACAGCATTAATCTGGGTAAAGATAGGTGACAAAATAGCCTGAAAAAAAGAACTGAATATTTATGACATTCCAGAGAGATACGTTTTTAATAGTGCTTTCCGTTTCAATATCTTTGCAGATCTTTGCAGGCGTACGCAAACGTAATCCTTTGCTGAAAAGTGTATCATTTTGTTGGAAAGTAGGAAGAGACCATAAAAGCCTTTAGCCTAAACCGATGTGTAAGATGCGTTTCGTTTCGAAATGTGTTGCTTCCTACAATACAGTCCACCTTTAATATGTGCAACAATATAATTCTCTCCTGACGAAGTGGCATACACGGTATAGTAAGAATTAACTTGCCATAAAATTGTGGGAAGCTCCGGCCATTTTATTTTTGAAAAGCATATCTAGAAAGTCTGACTGGGGATGTACATTATGTGATATTCCGGTGCTAGCCAGTAAAAAAATGTTCAGCTGAAAACTCATGATGTTAGAGGAGTGCCACTCTAACTGAGCTAACGTACAGGCGGGCTACCAAGAATATTTCGACAAAAGCCTTAGATTGCCTTGAATAGCACTTTCCAGAGTTTGTGAGTTATATTTAAGCAATCTTCCAAAGATTTTGTGTTGTGGATCGAAATTAACATGTAGAAAAAAATTATTAAATGCATAATCAAGGGACTTCTGTTTTAAATGGCCAATTGCCTAATGAGTTGATATTATTTTCGGGGCCTTCCTCACCTCGGGGAAGGGTCGAAGAGGACGGAAACCTCCCCTTTTGGAAAAAAAGAAACTCAACTGAACCTTAGAAGAAGGATTTGGTGAAAAATGATGTCCACCCCCCCCCCCCCCTTGTGAGAAATTTTTATTCGTTTTTGGCCTAGACCGGTCAAATGCAAGAATTTGCCGGAAGAAGTATCCATTCAGCTCTCTGAACTATCTCAGGCTTCCTATGAAACGGCAAGCAGGATCATATCCTGCCATGTGGGCGAAATTTCTAGGCGTCATTTTATGACACTATCCAAAGGAGCACCAAGTGGCGTGCCTATAGATAGTTGACACCCTGGCGGACTCCTTTTTACCTGTGCGTGGGTGCCATCCTGTGGGATCAGGTGGTGAGGGAAAGGGGTGACATGCAAGGCCTGGCTTTGGTGCAAAATGGTGCTATCTTTGTCAAAGCGATCATTATATCTTTAGAAATTGCCATTGTGACTTTATCCCTATTTTTGGCCTAGTGTAAGGCCAGATGTGCGTTTTAGGAGGAAGGGACGACTTCCTTCTCTTTGAGAATTTTTCCCTTTGTGAGGTGGCTTAGATGTAAAATGGTGCTGTCTTTGGTAAGTTGGTAAAGCGTTGAACTGATTATATGTTTAGGAATACTCATTACTTTGTGATTTTTTTTCTCTTTTGGGTCCGGTGTAATTGAAGGGGACATTGATTTACTCTTTGAGAATTGTTTCTTGTTCTAAGGTGTCTTAGATCCCAAATGGTGCTATCTATGGTAACAATTTGAACTGACTATATGGTTAGAAATTCTACTTATTTAGTGAAGTTTTCGGCTGTGGAATGACACCCCTTCAAGGTGCTACAAGGTGCGGCCGGGCTGCACCCTCTTACTGGCGGGCCAACA
>JAIZAY010001948.1:0-12357 GCA_029531755.1 Holothuria leucospilota | reverse complement strand
CATCCCCTGCACTCTTTGTATGATGTACTATAATCTGGTCCTACTAAAATCATCATTAAAGAATATGCCTCCATACCTCAGTCTCTGCAATGCCCTAATTTAAATCCTGTTAGCCAGAAACAAGCTTGTTTTCCTAATTTCCAAGTTTACCATTCAAAGTCAGATTTCTTTAAGGGAGTGGGAGAGGGCAAAATAAGAAAATTCCACAACTCAATGGGACCCATCCCTCTACCTACACTTGTGCTTTTGTCAGACGCAAGCTATTTTCCAACTTCGCGGTTCAAGGACAAACATAATTATTTCTTCAAGAAAGTGGGGGAGGGAGAAGGTTGGAAGTAAGATCATCCTCCTTTTCAATGTGACCCATCTCATAAGAAAACACTTGACTTTCAAGGAAGACCCACATTAGCCCTCAAACTTTCCTTGCATATATCTTGTTCGTGATTGTTGTATGCTTAGTAGATTCTACATTCATTTCTGCGGTCAACATCCGCATGGAGTGTTACATTGATGCAAGAAGTATTTTAAGTATTTTAAGAAAATATGGGCAATCTGTCAAGCTATGAAATATTTAATTAAGAACAGAGACCAATTGTGCAGAACATGCTTCAAGTTATAATCCATGCTGTTTCACTGACTACAGTGTACTCTAAACATCCACAGGCACACATTCCTGAAAGACACCAAAAATTGTGGGAAGGCACTTTCAACTAAGGTACAGGAAAACAATGAATAGCTCAAATGAGAGAATAAACAGCCATGATGGAATGACGCATTTACAAGACAGGGAAGACATGGCATAGGGCATGTATACATGTTGAACATTAGTTGAAGGATAGGCTTGGGGGGACTCCCAATATTTTTGGAGTCAGATACCTGCAGCTCAATTTAATAGTCACGACTCTGTGAAGCAGTCATGACTCCTGCAATCTTCTCATAACTGAAATAGGAACATATACCTCAGCAGCTGTAAACTGTTGACTTGACTACAAATGGGCATAATACATCAGTAGGCTTACACTACATGCTTCTCAATCACTCAGTTGCTGAACTAACAATGTCAGAGAATTACACAGGTCAAATGAAGAGAAAACTTGATAATAAATGGAGAAAAAGATCAAAAGAGCCATTCATGTTACAATACTTCATTGCGACCTGCAAAATTACACAACTGTTAAATTCTCCAAATATGACTTTTGTGCATACTTTTGACAGTTTTGAAATGTCTTAGAAGTCACAACTCTCAGGAATGTGAAGTCACTGTTCCACTCCTGTCCATGTGTCATGACTGTAAAGTACTTTAGAGTCAGGTTACCTGCCTAAGCCTATTTAAAGGATATCAGTTTTTATATCTTGGCTGAGCAACATCGACATGGAATGGGGACTAGTTACAGTTTACTGATCAAGAAGTGTCATGTATCATGAGCCACCTTCATGCCAGCTAAACCTCATACTAACACTGTTTTAAACATAGCGTGTACATTCCCCTACCACGGTTACAGTGCAAGTTTGATTTCACTCTTCCAAGAGAAATAGCCCAGAGGAGTCAATCCGTGTTGGCACAATTACACAGGTTTCCCTTCCTACTGGCCAAAGAAATGCAACCTGATCACAGCTCAGTGTGGCCAAGAACTTGTGTGAATGGCTTGGGGGGTTTATCACAATTGCTTAAAGTGGCCATGACACGTAAATTGGAGTAACGGGAGACTAATTTAGCCTAAAGTAAACAAAAAGCTCTTTCTAAAACTGTTTTCATCACCCTTACAGCCTTGAGCATTAAAAAGAAATTATTGTTTCAAAAAATTGCACCAAAAAATAGACTGTTGAAAATGAGATTTCAAGCCAACACAATAATGACGTCATTTTAGGAACACCAGTCTCCGTATACCAAACCTGGCGTACAGCATAGCCTGTACATACGTAAGAGATAGTAATGATTGTAATTCGTGGCATGTCTTGAATTTGAACTTTATTCTGTCTGTTTGGAGAGTAGTGTCGGTCTGTTATATTTTGGGGCTGCAGTAGGCTATTACTAATAATTACAAATACTCTTGATTCATAACCGAAAAACGTAAAACTCGGCAGTCTACTGTTCGGTTCGGTCTGCATACAGTGAGTGGACTGGCAGCAGCCAGCGAAATACTGTGCACACTCGATCACAGCCTAGGCTAGTTCCACGATTTTCACTGACACTTGCACGAAAGTAACCTAAAGTTCATATTTTGACTGCCTACATAAAACTTTACAAGCTAAAGTCCCTTTCAATTGCTCCAAATGCTTCTCTCATGCTCAAATTGTTGTGGTGTTGCACTTTTACCTCACCTAGCATTGTCTCAAATCGATACGGTCCTATGCGCCGTAACGAATTACTCACCCCATCTGCATGAATTCATTTAATGATAAGGTAGTTTTGAACATTTCAGTGAACTTTCCATGCAAAATCTGAACACTGTACCTTTCAGTGAAGTTCTTGATTCCCTGATAGAACAGTGAACATCATCTGATAGCCCCCTCCCCCTGCATGAGAGTAGTCAATTTCACAGAAATTTACAAACAAAAAATGTGTTTAATCAGGGAAAAATTCATGTCATGATTGTAACAGTTCTAATAATTGTAGAACTAAAGATGACAACAAAGTTGTCGGGTATTAAAGGAGCTATGGCATCCTCCAAATATATTTAGACATATCCCCATAGTTCTAAATCTAGATGGTGACTGCACTTTGATTGGCATTCATTCAAACAATCATAGCACTCCACTCTGGTTGGTAATGATGACTTTGACAGTCAGTTGTGTTCCTAATTAGGCTCACAGTCACTTAAAGTTTGTTTTTCAATATTGCCTCGAGCAATTGAAACTCAGTGCAGGCTACTGTGGCTCTGTCTTGGAAGTGTTCTACTACTAGAAAATTGTTTGTGTTTCAATTGGAGGCGGGGCTGGAAGTTAGGTTAGTTGGGAGAATTGTTACTATCTGGGGTGAGCTTAGAGGGCCTTTAAATTCCAGACTTCTGTAGGGCCTTTGATGCACATTGCACTTAGCAAATGATCAGCAGGCTGACATTTGAAATGTAGGGTTTGTGCCAATTGCATATGCTCCACTGAACTTTTTTTCTTCTGTATGACCAAGTACAAATTTTGTCTTAGAAGTCACAACTCTCAGGAATGTGAAGTCACTGTTCCACTCCTGTCCATGTGTCATGACTGTAAAGTACTTTAGAGTCAGGTTACCTGCCTAAGCCTATTTACAGGATATCAGTTTTTATATCTTGGCTGAGCAACATCGACATGGAATGGGGACTAGTTACAGTTTACTGATCAAGAAGTGTCCTGTATCATGAGCCACCTTCATGCCAGCTAAACCTCATACTAACACTGTTTTAAACATAGCGTGTACATTCCCCTACCACGGTTACAGTGCAAGTTTGATTTCACTCTTCCAAGAGAAATAGCCCAGAGGAGTCAATCCGTGTTGGCACAATTACACAGGTTTCCCTTCCTACTGGCCAAAGAAATGCAACCTGATCACAGCTCAGTGTGGCCAAGAACTTGTGTGAATGGCTTGGGGGGTTTATCAAAATTGCTTAAAGTGGCCATGACATGTAAATTGGAGTAACGGGAGACTAATTTAGCCTAAAGTAAACAAAAAGCTCTTTCTAAAACTGTTTTCATCACCCTTACAGCCTTGAGCATTAAAAAGAAATTATTGTTTCAAAAAATTGCACCAAAAAATAGACTGTTGAAAATGAGATTTCAAGCCAACACAATAATGACGTCATTTTAGGAACACCAGTCTCCGTATACCAAACCTGGCGTACAGCATAGCCTGTACATACGTAAGAGATAGTAATGATTGTAATTCGTGGCATGTCTTGAATTTGAAATTTATTCTGTCTGTTTGGAGAGTGGTGTCGGTCTGTTATATTTTGGGGCTGCAGTAGGCTATTACTAATAATTACAAATACTCTTGATTCATAACCGAAAAACGAAAAACTCGGCAGTCTACTGTTCCGTTCGGTCTGCGTACAGTGAGTGGACTGGCAGCAGCCAGCGAAATACTGTGCACACTCGATCACAGCCTAGGCTAGTTCCACGATTTTCACTGACACTTGCACGAAAGTAACCTAAAGTTCGTATTTTGACTGCCTACATAAAACTTTACAAGCTAAAGTCCCTTTCAATTGCTCCAAATGCTTCTCTCATGCTCAAATTGTTGTGGTGTTGCACTTTTACCTCACCTAGCATTGTCTCAAATCGATACGGTCCTATGCGCCGTAACGAATTACTCACCCCATCTGCACCACTGACGTCTTGTTCGGTATCGCCTTCGCCTTTCTGATTTCAAATCCAAGAAAACTCACTTTACCGACAGTCCACTGACCATTCCTGTCTGATCAGGGAGTTGCCATTAGAGGGCAACTCCCTGGCTCAGATCCGCCATTCCAAAGAAAGTATTAAATTTGATTTCACATCGTACCTACTACGAAACAGTGCTGGTGATACATAGTGTAGTAACAGGTATGTTGTGTACTGTACCTATGCTGTTGCGTTGTGAATGTTTGTACATGCAGCTACTTATCATGACACCAAGACGAAAAACCTGCGTGAAATGTATTTAATTGACTAAAACAAGTGGTAAGCACGAGAAAAGGGATAACAATTCCAAAATTTACAACTTTTCAAGCAGGTTTTACATTGTATCGACCTTGGTAACCGGTACAAAGGAATGCAAACACTGTATCAAATGTCCGAAGGATACCACGCCAAACAACGATCCGTTCCTAAAGTGACGTCACATGACGTAACAAGATTTTGAAAATTTTCGGAAAGACTAACTTTTCAGGGCTGGAAGAGGGTGTATCTTTTCTCAAATTTCGAGCGGAAAAACAAGTTGTAAACAAACTGAATGGTTGATTTTCGTTGTAGGAAACGTATTCCTAAAGAAACCAAAGGGTTTAAACCGTTAATTTACACGTGGCACAGCCACTTTAATAGTGTGTTATGTAACCAACTCAAATACAGTGGGCCAGCCCAGGTGTACAACTAGTGCCTTGAGTATTTACTGAAGTTTGAAATGTTGTAACCCTCTCATCCCCATGCATAACTCGGGTCTTCTGTTTGCTGTGTAGCAGTAAGGGCCATGAACACACTATGACATGAAAACCCTGACAGTGACTCTTACTCTCTAGGCTCTTGCTCTATTGTATAGGTTTCATGAAATAGATGGTCATTCATCATTCAACTTCTCTAGACTCCTCAAAATCCACACTCTTATCACCAACCTAGTTTCAGTGATGAAAAGGCCACTAAAAGTAGAGGTGGGTGAAAGGGGTGAGAGGTGGGAGGTGGGTGAAAGGGGTGGGGGAAGTGTTGGTTGTGATAAAAATGTAGCACCCACAAAAAAGGAGCTTTCATTTGATCCTTGAGCGACTCAAAATATACAGATTCAATCCGAAGATACCAAATATGTAAAAGAAAATAAAAGTTGGCCTGAAGCAAGGCACCTATATCAGGCAGTCATGTCAACTCAATTTTATAACAGTGCAGGACATGTAAGGCCTCCAGTCATAAATGGTAAAATGTTCATATTAATTAAGTGAATCAAAAAAAAAATTGTCCATAGGGAACTAAGAGTACTCACCACATGAATAGACAACATTGAGATATTTGTGAGTGCCTTTTGGACAAGGATCACCAAAGACTTTTGAAGCTACCTTCACGGCACAGTTCCGCCTCCCGTGACATCTCTTCATTACCTCCTCTAAGGTACTCGGTGACTGACAATCTGAGAAAAGGGGATAAAGTATCTTTAATATCTAGACTAAATGTGAAGCCATCTTAAACGATAAAACATAAGACAGGGGTAAGAAGAAGATGAAAAAATGTGTAAAATTTGATGGAAACATAGAAGAGAATAATTAGAAAGAGCCATAGCCCCCACCCCCTCCCCTTAAGTAAAAGAAAACTCAAACAAGGAAGACTATTATCCAGGATTATATGAGCAGTAAGAAAATGGGCAAAGGCATAAAATTACATTTTTGGCTGAGCCATTTTTGCCAAATAAAACCTGTTTTACCCAAGAAAATTTTCCCACCTTTTACCCAAAATCTGCCAGAGAATAGGTTTCTGCCTAAACTCTCTGGCTTTCAGCCGCCCTGGCTTATGTGAAATTTTGGACATACGCTGGTAATAAAAACTGTGTGAAAAGGAATTCAAATTTTTGTTGTGGGAAGATAGGTATAAAGCATACTGTGAACCAAAGCCAATTCCCCCCCCCCCCCCCAATGTTGACATTTGGGGAGCAAGAAGGGTATTAGAGGCATCAACTGAGGAAGGGGAGGTGGGTACTGATGGAGAGTGCTATGCAGCTATTGATGTCATATTCTATAGCTACCTACCATACCATCACCCTCCACTCCCTCCTCCTACCCTTCCCTGTCAGTACATTATGCCTGATAACTGTCATTTATTAAAATTCAAGCCTCAAAAATAAGGAAAGAAAAACATTTAGAACAACAGCAAAATGTCATTCCTGGTCACATGACATTTGCCTGGATAAAGTCTGTCACCCTGTGTCATCTTTCATGATGTGTAGGATACTATGACACTTGAAATTATTTTATTGCTCCATCCTAACAAAGAGCTTCCTTGTGAAAAATGATTGGACAAAAGACAGTAGTGAAATGCCATCTCTCTTGCACAATGAATTTGATTGTCATGGGAAATGAAAAATATATTTTTGGAGCTGAGATAAAACATGAATTCATTTAATGATAAGGTAGTTTTGAACATTTCAGTGAACTTTCCATGCAAAATCTGAACACTGTACCTTTCAGTGAAGTTCTTGATTCCCTGATAGAACAGTGAACATCATCTGTTAGCCCCCTCCCCCTGCATGAGAGTAGTCAATTTCACAGAAATTTACAGACAAAAAATGTGTTTAATCAGGGAAAAATTCATGTCATGATTGTAATAGTTCTAATAATTGCAGAACTAAAGATGACAACAAAGTTGTCGGGTATTAAAGGAGCTATGGCATCCTCCAAATATATTTAGACATATCCCCATAGTTCTAAATCCAGATGGTGACTGCACTTTGATTGGCATTCATTCAAACAATAATAGCACTCCACTCTGGTTGGTAATGATGACTTGGACAGTCAGTTGTGTTCCTAATTAGGCTCACAGTCACACACAGTTTGTTTTTCAATATTGCCTCGAGCAATTAAAACTCAGTGCAGGCTACTGTGGCTCTGTCTTGGAAGTGTTCTACTACTAGAAAATTGTTTGTGTTTCAATTGGAGGCGGGGCTGGAAGTTAGGTTAGTTGGGAGAATTGTTACTGTTTGGGGTAAGCTTAGAGGGCCTTTAAATTCCAAACTTCTGTGGGGTCTTTGATGCACATTGCAGTTAGCAAATGATCAGCAGGCTGACATTTGAAATGTAGGGTATGTGTCAATTGCATATGCTCCACTGAACTTTTTTTCTTCTGTATGACCAAGTACAAATTTTGGAGTAAGAAATTCCTCTTCTATAAAACATACATAAAGGAGCTTCATGGAATAATACTGGCTAATCTGAAAATGCACAAACATGACCCCACTGTTAAAGGGTTGTTGCATCACCCCAAATGAATTTAGGAAATCACTCATATCTCTATTCACAATTGGTGACTGCACTTTGATTAATACAAAGTTAAACAATAGCTACACTCTGGTTGGTCAGTCATGGCTTGTGCAGATCAATGCATTGTGATGTAATGCAGACCACTGCAAATGAGAGCTGGTCAGCAGGTTAATAGTTTACTTGACAGAATATGACCTTGATTGATTTTGATTGATTGATTTCTATTCAGCCAATTGTAAAAATACAATGGAAATGGGTTGAAAACAAGAGCTCATAAAACAGATACAAACAGTTAAACATTACCTAAGACCTAAAACGGGTACATGTACATAAAGCTGTACCTTGAGCAATTTTAACTCAGTACATGCTACTGTAGCTTTGCATGGAAGGTGCAGAAGTTTTTTTGTTTTGAAATGGAAGACAGGCAAGAACTTTAGGTGAGAGCATTTTCACTGTCTGGTATGAAATGACTTTCCCTTTAAAGTTCAGTACCAATTCTCCAAACCTACCTCAATGTGAAAGTCTAAATTACTTGAGCAAATAACATACACATTTTGATATCAATGTTGCAATGCCAGCAAATGTCAAAATCCTGCTTATTGGCCATCTTACAACTGTGGCAAATAACATACAAATGATCGATTTGATGCAATCAGTTTTACAATGTTACCTCTCCAAACATTGCAAGCCTGAAAATAACATCTCCCCAATCCCACTCAAACAGATCATAAAGTTTCAATTACAGAAGAGACCACTCTGAAACAGCTTGCCCTGAGGTTCTGGAGTCCTGACAGTTTTAAGGAGAAATAAATTCCAAGAAGGGCTATGAATCACTGACTTAATTTGGACAATTTATGTTCCTTCAGGGACTTCAAGATTTATGTGCTATTATATGGCATAATTGCAGGATTTCCAGCATGTTGGGCAAACAATGGGTTTGCAGACTAAAGGCTCCTTATTTAAGTCATCATAATAGAGTGAAACAAGATGGTTGATCCAGGGAGCTGCCACTCTGGTTGATCAATCAATGGCAAATGTTGGTGCATATGGACTAAACAAACATGATCATGAATATTTTTCACATAGAATTGGAAAGATATGAAAAAGGTTTGCAAAAGAATTGGAACTACACAAAGTGCAATGACCATCTGAGATGGTAACATACATTCAAGTTATCATATTCTATGCATTTTTACAGAGAAAATGCATGGAAGCACCAGCACCAATAGGTGTTTGATATCTTATGAGTGCAAAAATCAAATTTGTTACTACCGCATTTTCCCACAAAGAAGTCTAAATAAGATCAAAATTTCCATATAGAAGTTGAACAGTAAGTGACCATGTTCTTCTCCCACAGTGATCAGAATTTCTGTAAAAAGTTTGAGTACTCCACAAAACTGAAAGGAGTTTCACAGAAATATGCAGTCAGCCCAAATTTGTTTTTAAACATTGGATAACTCTTGCAAATCTCCTCTTATTTCCCTAGCAAACACCTTCATGGACATTTCTGAAAATAAATATTGCATGTGGTGAATGAATGAATAACTCCACAGAAATTTACCCACTTCGAAACAAATATACTGTCATATGATGAGAAAGAGCCACTTACAAAAAAGTATATGTAATTCAAAAGCAAAGGGACTGCATGTTTCTTCGATCATTTGCAAACTGTTAATTGTACAATCTGAAGTCCTTTCACACTGTCTGCAGTGTGATATGACACCATAAAACGCAATGCCGTAAATAATAAATATGTTGCTCAGCCTTTCACACCACAGATGATTTTGTCATCAGCCCTCAGTGATATTCTATACACAAGAAATCCAGTGCTCAACAAACAAGACTTGTAGTGAGTACGTACTCATACTCACGGATTGCAAAACTGCCTGTACTCGTACTCAAGAGAATGTATTTGTACTCAAACTTGTACTTGTACTCACAGATTCTGAAAGTTATGTGTTGGGGCTAATGCAAAATGTTGTACTCACACTCATGAAAAAGATGTAAACTAATCGTACTCATAGTCACAACCAGAGACACTCCTCTTGTACTCGTACTCATGACATTGTACTCACACTACAAGTCTGTCTACAACAATGGCAATTCTGTCTCATGACTGGTCACAGGAAAATATCACTTGTCAACACCCAGTGTAAGCTGAAAATTTCAACTCGAATTTATCACATTCCATCATATTGCATCCTATCACACCTTGTGTAAAAGGGGATAAAGTAACATTATTACAACTCTTTCAGGCCTGAGGATTTCAGATTTCATGGTAACCATTTTTTAGGTTACGTGGTTTTTGAACCACGTAACCTAACGTAACCCATTTTGTTGAGTCTCAAAAACCCATTTTTGCGTATTCCCAATATAAAGAAAACACGACTCTGTGACAGTTTACCACACTGAGTTTCGTATAGTAGGTGTACGAGCGATCACTTGCACTGTCAATGCCACAGTGCACAACATGTTTCAACTTATACGAAAAACAATATTTCAAAATGACATGATGCTGTAAATGTGTGTGCTGAGGCCATGTCGTGAGGTAACAGCATATGGTTTGGAGTACAGTAAAACCCCATTTATCCGAACACATTGGGACCGAATGTATTTCGAATATCGGTGAAATTCGGATGTACAGGGTTTCAACTTTTTGCCTCAAGTACGGTACACAGAATCCATAAGAAAGAGTGTGAACACATTCCCCAAATAACTCCGGAAAGGCTGGCAAAATTGCAGACAAAATCCCCCAAAATATTTGGTTACTATTTTTGGTGACCGATCATATGACAAATAAAATTTTAGACTTCTAAAACACCTGGATTTTATTCCCAAGATTCGAGCCTATGCCCTTCTGAATGACCAATGCTTTGTACACACTAAATGAGTGTATGTGCTGAAGAGAAGCTATAACGATCAGGAGAGGTATCTAGCGTATGAATTCGGCATAAATTTCCAAAAGTATTAGAGACACATGTGTAGGAGACTCCCAAACAGAAATTCGCAATGTTTTTGTAAGGTCTACTCTCGGTATTTTTACGGAAGAAGCTCACTACGAAACTAACTTCTCAGATTCAGTGAAACTAGGACTTACACTAGCCTAACGTATTTTAGTATAAGGAGAAATTGAGCCTATACCGACTCATGGATCCTAGCAAGGATTTAAAAATAAATACGTACGATTTTTTTTCCAAATTTGACAGAGAGATAAAAAATTGTTTTCCATGCCTACATGTTGGCTATTTTAGCCCTCCTGACATCTTGCCGTGACTTTTAAAGTCCCGAGGAAATTAGTGCATTTCTGCAGAAATTTACGATGAATTTTGACTTGTACAGTAAAGCCCTGAAAACTTGGTGGATTCTGCCGTAATTGTGATGAATATTATTCTTGTTAAATCTGATGGCCAGTTCCGAAAAACGGGGCTTTACTGTACACGTAGCTTCATAGTAAATTACTGTTGAAGGACACGCTGATTTCTCATTTATTTTATGATCGAACTGAGTACAGATAAAACCAATATCAGCCTGACACATCTATTTTATCATCTCCAGTTTCAGTTAGCTGCATAAGCAAGAAGTTTCAATGACAACGTCAAAGCAAATACGAAGAAATCTTCGCGCACTCAATGAGTCCCCACTGACATACTGTGTGTTAACTGTGGCATGATTTTTGAAACAACTTTCATGATATCGAGCTATGTGCGAAGTCAAAGCAGTGGGGCCGTAATCACAGCTTGTGCAGTGTATCCGCATTGTGTACAACCGAGAATCATGGCTGGACAGGTCGTCGCCGTAGTGCGTGATACCAGTTAGCTAGTGTGGAGTCGGCAATTGCAATTTGCGATAGCACGTGCTGCAAGGTGTGAGCCTCATGCGATCTATTTTATGGTTTGTGATATGAGGCAAGAGCAATGTGAGAAAAATGTCGCAATTGGTAGTCTGTACTTTATCAGATAATATCTCCTAATCGAATTTAAAATGCCTCTTAATGCATGTTCAGATTTTAGGTCACAGAAGTGTTGAATTTGAGTGTCAAATGGGACATCGTAACCGATTTTTCGGTTACGTGGTTTGGCGGTCACGTAACCAACACGCGACCGCGAACGATCGTTCGCGTGAAATCCGCAGGCCTGCTCTTTACTCATAATGTATGGGGGCACATCATGCCTAGTGTAAAATGGCCTTGTATGAAGATTTCTTCATCAGTGATCTAGAAATAAACATTCCAAAAACGTATCCTGCAACACATTTCCCTTGACCCCAAGTATAAAGCAGTGAGGATCCTTAGGGGAAGGGGGTAGAGAACTGAACTGGACTTCAATCCTACTCTTCCACTCACAATAAACTTAAATTAATGTCTCTCTTATCTTAAAGATGGTGTTCAATTTTGATTACGTTTACTCACATGCTACCCAATACAATTCCATCAAATTTCTCTCCTTTTCTCGTAAAAATGCTCCTACATGAACAGCCTACAGAGCACCATTTTCTTGTATACCAGAGAACCATACCACACTACCTCTTTCTGCTTCTTTGAAAACATTTCAAATCTTCATTTCTGCCTCAGGACAGTCAAATACAAATCAGATCTTTTCTGAAAAGCCAATTAATGAAAGATAATGTGCAGTTTCTATGAATGACAAAAGTTCAAGGCACTATAGGCTCACCTTTCATGCCTCCCCTAATAAAATTTCCATTCAGTTAGCTTCAACATTGACATGTGTTGAAGGCC
>JAIZAY010001950.1:0-12347 GCA_029531755.1 Holothuria leucospilota | reverse complement strand
AGTAGGAACCATATGAGAGCGCCTCCTGTCGGTAAGACGAAAACGACGGGCACGCCCTATTGTATAACTGGACGCATGGCTTGTCAAAATAGAGAGACGCGCAAACGAGGTGACGTCAGGAAAAAAACCTCTATATAAAACTTCCCCGTTCAAGGGGCTATTGTAAAATTAAAGCAAATGTATGGGCGGAGCGACCTGTGACGTCAAAATAGGGTAACACCTGCCCAGCAGATTGAAAAACAAATAGAGCATATGCATGAAAGAGAAATCCTACGCTTAGGATTTCGCTGATTCGATCATCACATGACGTCGTTTGGAGGAAAACAATGAAGCACACGTGCACGAAAAGGTGTGGATTTCGCCGCACGTTTAGGAAGACCTACGCCCGTATCCGATCTGGTAGACAAATCAGCTGTCTGCATTGTTGTGTAACTTGCAATGATACGCGCTTTTTCTCCAAACGAGGGGAGCACTTTCTGCTCTGTGATATCTTGAATGCATAAGGTCTATACTACGCATATTGCCTACACACAAACGTTATCTGGAAGGTTTGTTTTCACTCGGCAACGAGACCATCGGCCAAAAATGCCGGTATGACCGCATCGCTAATACGGGTGTACCACAATGGAGGCATGGCCAGCACAGAAAAGAAACTTTGCTCGTAAAATTAGTTGACGAGCTTCTCATCACAACTTTGAGCTCCAGACGTTTAACACCTCCCTCATCGGTCTTGATTTAAGCGCTGCATTTGACACCGTTAATCACGATTTGCTACTGGAGTCCAGATTCGATGTGTGTGAAGACGCTTTAGATTGGACAAGATCTTATTTAGCTAGTCGGTCGTTTGCCGTTTGTGTAAATAACAGGGCCTTTTCCGATCCTATTGGACTGGATTTGTCGGTTCCACAAGGCATGCAGTATTAATGGACCCATCTATTTTTCTTGTTGTGCTAGCACAATCGAGACAGCTATTGCTGATAACCTCCAAGTCTTAGGTTATGCAGATGATCATTGCATTTATGGGTCGTATGATGCCTCTGATGATTTTTCTGAATCAGATATGTAACTTTCACTGTCATCAACAGTGCGTAATATCAAACAGTGGATGTGTGCAAACAGGCTCAAAATGAATGACAGCACTCTAAATCTGAATTTATTGTATTTGAAAGTAGAGCCATGCTAGCAAAATGCCACATCGATGAAGTTGCATTCGATGAATCTTCAGTGCATCGATCCGGTATCATTAAATTATTAGGAGTTCAACTCGACCAACACCTCACCCTTAAAAATCATATCTCCTCCAAAGCTCGGGTCGCTGCTCATGGGATGCACAATCTCAGGAAACTACGTAAATATCTAGATCTGTCTTCTGCGGTCTGCCCTTAAAATAGCAAACAACCTTATATTTTCCCATATGGATTATGCAAATTCACTTTTTGTTAACTTAACTAAGTCATCGTTATGGCCTTTACAGCGTATACAGAATCAAACCGCAAAAATCATTTTACGGAGATCAAAGTTTTCTAGCTCCACAGATGCTCTCAAACAACTTCACATTCTTCCCATACATGTTCGTGCCGAGTTCAAACTTTTACTTCTCGTTCAAATGTCTCCATAACCGGTATATACTTCATGTAAGCCAATCTCAAACTGAAGTGAATAGACACCTCCTAATCCAATTCACTTCAGGCTATTCAGCCTGTTCATTTCCCTTCAGTTGTCTATTCACCTCAGTTTGAGGTAGCCTTACATGAAGTATCTCCCCCATAACCTAGCACCCGATTATCTGTCGAATTTAATTCAGCGACGCAAATCCCATTATTCTACACGTTCCTCTAGTGGCTGTCTACTTCACGTCCCCTTCACGAAAGCTTCAACTTTTCGTGACAGATCTTTTAGTGTCCCGGGTCCAAAATTGTGGAACAGCCTCCCAGAGAATGTGAGGGATTCTCCATCAATCGACTCCTTCAAATTAAACTTAAAACGCAATTGGCTGAACTTTCATTTGTTAGCTTGTGGTTTTGTTCATTTCGTTTTTCTTCTTTTTCTTTTGTTCTGGTTGTGAAGCGCCAGTGAATGCTTTAGTTGTACTGAGCTCTTTATTAAATTCAATTAACTTACACCAGAGAAATCCTAAGCTTAGGATTCCCTGGGAATGGCAGATAAAACGTCAAGCAAGGCTGATCTCAAATGAAAACAACCAGTTGCTTACGTTACAGTTAAACAATTCAATACGAACTTAAATGCAGAACAAGCTAAGATTTGTACAGATCTTATGCAATGACGTCAAAAACAGAAAGTTCGCCTCTGTGGAGGCACAGCGCTATCATTGCAACTTTCACCAACAAATGTAGAGTCTGATTCGCGATACGCGAGTAAGGCCCGGGTCCCAATACGCGATTCAACATTGGGCGTGAAAAGTTCACATTGTGGGTACAGTATGATTCATTGCTTTAACGCCTCTAATTTACGTTTATGTTATATGTAAGGCAGGCGGCGTGATCCAGGAACATTTTGAAAGCGGGTGTGGGGGTGGTCTGAAAAGCAAGCGCCCATTGAATATTTCTCGCACTAGATTAACATTATCGCTTAATGTTTCGATGGTATTTGTTTATTGTTGATGGTGGCGAAAAAAGGGTGGCATGTGAAGGGCACGGGAAAAGCCCCCCTTAGGATCCGCGCCTGGTTTGTATATATTCGGCGTTTTACACGGAATCACAACGCAAAATTTATGCAATAAATCGACACTACGTGCGACATAACGAGGGCAAATTAATTTTTGCAATTAGAGCGGACTGGCAATGACTGAAGTTATAGTGCAAAATGTTCTTACAAAGGATTGTAGCAAGAGAGAGGGAACATCTGTACCTAGTGTTTAGTATTGTTGCTCCAGGGAAGTTCCAAAACCACTCTTACTGTACTGATCTTCAATGAAGTACGAAGGGAGATGGGATTGAGTGGTGTATAACTAGTTCTTTGGGTTTTGAACCTTTCGCGGTATGATCGTCGTCAATCAAGAAGGGATTGTGTTTCTAAGAGGAAAGAATATCGTTGTCAAAAAAACCTGCTGAAGCCAGGCGCCCCCCCTCCTCAACCTCGTCCCCTTTTGCACTACTTACAACTGCCTTCTATTTTTGGGCATCTAAAGGCTTGCGCATATACCTGTATAGAGCTTATGGGCACGTGACGTCAGCGCGTTTCAATTTGCGCTTAGTGGATGGAACCTGCCATACGTAGTAGGTGTGTTAAAGATACGCGCTCACGATAGCACCCTTAGTAAACAATTGTATGCACAATATACACGCCTGGATTGAAAAATATCAGAAAACTGACGCTTGCTCAGCGCACAGTGACCGTCGTTGCATTAACCTCTGTATGGACTCAACAATAGCGCGTATATGATACCAGGACCTAGTTTATGCTATAAACAGTTCACTTGTTAACGTTTTTGTGCTTACAATGTTCATAAGCGGTAGCAAACGTGGATTGTGCAGAATTGCGCGAGAAAGCGTGCCAAAATTTGGGGGTAATACTTACAAATCCAAGAATGAAAAATCTGCATGACAGGCTCAGACGAAATATAAAGCGCTCGAAGCGCGTTGAAAAAATTTGGGGTTCATATTGAAAAAAAGATTTCCATTTTTTGTTTTCATTAAGGAAGGAAAGTTGAAAAATTTGGGTTTTTTAATTTAAGAATCTGTGCAAAAACCATGAAATTTGTTGGGGCGACATGCATGGTCGTCTTCGGTGATTAACATTCTTTATCTATACCCTGCAGTCTCCCCTTAAGGCGAAAACTGAAAAAATACTTTTTCTTACAAAAATATGTTTTGCCAGAGGGGCCTGACGGTGGTTCGCGAGGGGCTGAGAAAGCTGCATCTTCCAAAAGGTAGAGCAAAAGAAATATAAGAAAACTTCGCCAACGATAGACATTTTCGATGTTTCCTCTATTATCCACTTCTTTTTAAACCCCCCCAAAAAAACCAAAAGAAGAACAATATTTTGTGGAAAAGCGTAATAAATCCAATATGTTTTGAAACGGCGATGGCGTTACCACTAGTATATTCTTGTAACGTATAGGATGAAAAGCTGCGTTGTAGAGCGCGAAAATTTTGATTTGAATGTTAGTAAGAAAAGAAGTCTTTTTTTATTTTTTTAACCTCGTGTTGCCATTTTATGTCCATTATGTTTCTTATCGTCCATTGTTCCATACCAATTAACCTAACATTCAATTTATACTTATATACAACTATTACACAATAACATTAAATCACAACATATATAGTTTTAAATATGATGGGGGGGGGGGGGGGAGTGGTTTGGGGGGTTTTTGGAGGACGGTGCCATGAGTGAAAATGTGGGAAATATTTTGAATAACACACAGTTATCGAAACCTGGGTCTTGACAAACTGCGTTTGTGAGTAATTTAATAATAGGATATGCATAGCGATAAATCGGTTTTCAACAACAATGAACAAACCATGAGGGCATGAAGCGAAGGGTAAGGTGAAATTAAATTGTTGCAAGGAGGGAGTGTTGACTTTATTCTTATATTGTTTTAAAACAACCGGATCGACCAACCGAGATTTATAGATATTAGGTTTAAGAAATAATACCTATTGCTATCTTTAGAGGAGAAGTCGGCTTTTATAAAAAGAAAAACTGGTGTAACAGAGGAAGAAGAAAATCATTGTGCTGATGGGTGTTAACACGGGCGACTGACAAAAGAGGGGGTTACTCAATTTCCGCTTTTTTGAATATTCAAAAATAAAAATTTACGAAAAGATTATCATAAAAAATCTATAAAGAGGGTTGCCAATATTAAACGAGAAGTTTGGTGTAGGAGTACGGATTGGACTCACGGCACGAAGGACCACCTGGTGTTCAATATCCCTGATACAAATAAATCTTTTTGGAAAAGAACAAAATTGTTTGCTTAAAAAATCCGTGTTCTACGTCCCTTAAAAAATGGAACAATTTCGAAGTAATGCTACAAGTCCCCAAACAAGTGATCTGAAGATCTTCTACCCTCAGTGCCGCAAACATGTAAAAACAACACGATTAAGGAATCAGCTTTCCCCCATTCGGAACAAAAGACTATTTGTAGGAATAATGAAACACTGAACAGGTACTGCATCTTGGCTTCAGAGGTTATGTACAGACATGCAATGTTAAAATACTTTGGACCAGTCTTTCATCTCTAAGTTTCTCGACAGGTTTTGAATTCCACTTCTCTAGGTCATGGGGGTTTAGTTCTACAAGCGGCAATTACATGGAGAATTGTATGTAAACTTAGTACCTAGCAGACCATTCTCCCGATTTCAAAACATGTATGTGTGTTCAAAGCGAAACCTATTTATCCATTAAAAACACGTTTCAGTTTTTTCCACATCCTACTCATTTTCCACTCATTGTGGGATACATGCCTTACACAACAACCAAAGTCAAATTGAGTAAATGGAAAGTCTATTCGACATGATACTTTTGTCTAAAAGTTTACAAAAGATAAAACCTTGCCGGTGTCATCGAAAAGATCAACTAACATACATTACATTTTTTAGAAGAAGCCTGTTTCATATAATACAAATCTTGTTAGTTCAAATTCGAAAATGAAGGAATTATTCCTCAATACACTGTGTTACCGAAAATTTTCATGAGGATCATAGAAAGAGATATCACCCACCCAAGCATGTACAACTTGTTTAATAAAGATATTTTTAATATTGGATATGTCTTTAAACAGAGCAATTGCTTCTGAAAAAATCAAATGCTTCCCAGAACGACTTTAAGTAAAAATAGGGATAAAAAAATTTCCACGGTCTTTCTGTATGTGGTGCAGTAACGTTTTGTTGACCCATGCACATTTTAAAACCGTTGATAAAGCTTGGGATATGGTGGGGACTTTTGAAATCCACCCTACCTCTCTATAAGAATTGGCCATTGAACCGAACGCGCTTAACTTTTGATCTGGGTTACCCGGCCAGGACCAAAATAAAGTCGAAAATTATTATTGTCTGTTGGTTGTTTCATAAATTCCTTATGGTGGATATAGGTAAAACCATGGAAAAAGATCATACTAAATGTGAAAGTGCAAAAAGTTTTTAATAATTACGTTCGCGTCCTAGGTGGGGTCATGTCCCCCTACGATGACCAGGACCCGGAGGCAATCTTTAAGTCTGCGATAGTTTCGGGGCAGGTATATTTAGACGGAACAGATCGATTGCCAATCATCCTGTAAAGGATGATACCTAATAAATTACAACGATAGGTCCCCGTGGTAACATTCACCCCCTAGGAAATTGTAGCCAAAGGCTGGGATAACTAATCTAAGGAAGGGACCTAGTGGGAAGAGATTTGGTTTTTCTTTCGTCTAAGTTAATGTGACAAACCAGAACGCTTTTTTTTCAAATCGTTTTTAAAACATCTTCAGGGCCCTCAAGTACGGAATTTCCTTTACTGCCAATCGTAGAAAAGGGGTAGTATCATCTACATAACTGGGGCCATCAATTTTTAACTTTCACAATTATTAACGGTAATACCCTTAAATTGGAATTAGTATGTTGAATTCTTAAAGCTAAAACTTCAAGGCGACTAAAATGAAAAGATACGGGAACTTAAGAGGACAGGAGCCTGAGGCCTTACCTACATGTACTTCACTCTGTTAAGATGAAAAAAAGCCGTGTAGAAAACCCATTAAGTTACAGAACACAGCTACTAGCTATTGATTGATGCACAAGACTTTTATCCAATGTTTTTTAAAAGCTGTTGCCAAAAAATTGAAAGAAAAACTTAAGTAATGTGCGGTTGAAATAAAATTCCCCACTCCAACTTTATCGAATGCGCTTTTTTTTTTCGAGGTCAACTAGAAGAAGAAAACCTGGAATATTATGCTGCGTCGGGTCATAATGCAAGTTAAGTCTAGTGTGAAGCGGATATTTTCCCCCTATATAACCTTCCCCTTCAGAGAGCCAGTTTTGCTGAAATCCAATGAGATCAGTGGATAACTGGTTGCAATCTTAAAGCGATCGGGCTTTTTGCCACCGATCTTGATAGTCAGTGTTTAATAATGTTGTATTGGTCGGTAATTCCGAATAGAAGTTGAATCCTGTTGTTGGGTTTTAGTATCAAAGTTACTTAGCCCTCTAGCTTTGATCAATTTTGATAGATTGCCCCCTTTGATATCACATAATTTAAGGAATCTACGACTAATTGTCCAATTGAATCCAAAATGTCCTTGTACAAAAAAGTTAACTGAAAGTCCATCAACAAACCCGGTGTGCTTTATCACTTTTTTCATAGACAATAAGAGCCTGGAAACCATTCATGTTTGACAGAGAAAGTTCAGCCTTCACAGGTGGACAGTGGTCAAAATCAACAGCTGTCATAAGGAAGCAAACTAAAGAAAGGATCTGGGGTACATCCCTCAGAACTGTACAGACTTTCGAAGAAGTTTCTAATGTGTCAGAGAGAAGGACTGCTCGTTGTCAAAATATAAGACTCCCATTAGCAAAGTTTTCCCTAAGTTTGGTCAAATAGAATTCAACGATTTGTTTCGTTTTTTCCAAATTGAGGGACCAAAATAACCTTAGTGTTTTTTTGCCCTCTCCCCCTCCTCTACCCACCGAAGCACGAGATCTACATTATGGCTACCTTCCAAGCTTATAATTTTAGTAAAGCAGAAATGTGTCGTTTTAGAACATCTTTAAGCTGAGATCGTAAATAGTTAGAGACTCATTGGTAATGAGAGTCGCCGCTCAAGATCACGCTTATCTTGTCAATTAGTTTTCTTTTTTCCTTTCATCGTCTTAAACTCACCATAAAACAAAACACAGACTACTTTTCTTTTTTGAATAATTAATACTTTAAGCTACGAATTTTAAATTTCAAAAATTTCCCAGCGAGACTCATGGATTATGGATATTACACTGAGATAATTCAATATAACGTATGAGATCGTTTGTACGGCCATGCACGACATAATTTGGCTCATTTAAGAGGGAATTGTTCAACTTCCAATACCCCCAGGCTCCACGTTGGTATGTCATTAATTACAAAAGTTCAAGCAAACAAACGAATGATCAGACTGCAGACCAGGTAAAAAAAAAAAGACTTCCTTTACTGAATGTTCCATAGCTCCTAGATACTAGAAAATAATCGAGCCTACAGTGAAAGTACCTGTATTACATTCGAGCTCCAGAGTAAAGAGTTTGCTTACAGGGTTTCTTCTCTCACGCCAGATATCCAACTTGCGTAGGCTGCCATCAGATTCAAAACACTTTTCCTCCTCGCTTTGAAGTTTGGTTTCTTGGATTACCTCCAGTTTTGGTCCCATACTCCAAATTAAAGAGCAAAATTTAAATCTCGCGGCTAAAATGAATAGTTTCTGTCTCCATGGAAACGATTCTAATAAGGAATTTGAAAGATCCCTCGAAAAAAGTTAGGACTGTCAATATTGGAGCATATGTATATGCATCTAAGGTAAGAAATCTGTTTTTTGAACTTCTATATGTCGTGCCACCAAAATATATATCTTCCGATGGATCAAGCTCTTCACCATTGTATTTTATTTTGGTAAGACAGCCTGTGTGTTTTGAATAGGTATGTCTATACACCGCGGGGGTATTCGTAGAGAACATGGGAAAACCTAGCCAGTATCACTGCGTACCCCACCCCATTTCATTTGTCCAGTCCTTTAGCATCTGCCAAAGCAAAAACTATGTGGACTCTTGGAGGAAAAAAACTATGGTGCGGTATTTTGTCTATGGAAGTATGCATAAAAGTTTTCTCTCTCTTCTTACGCCTGTCTAAGCCCTCTAGCGTTAAATGAGATGAACTTTAGGTCTGAAGACATAGAAGTATATGTAAACAATAAAAGTACACTGCGATGGGCAAAAGATTAAGTAGTATTATAGCGAATACATACATAATGAATGGAGATGCAGGAACAGGCACTGGAAATCATCAAAAGGAAGCGTATGTATGTGCAAACAGGACATTGGGACGTCAAAAATATTGGCGATCCTTTTCTTATACAAATAGTAAGTTAACTGGTAAATGGAGGACTGGAAAACAAAAGCAAAAAAATGAAAGTCAATCCACTCGGATGAGGATACACAATCTAAGGATTCCTCATCGTCATCACCCGGATGGAAAAAAGGCTGCATATAGAAAGAATCGTTACAGAACTTACTGGCTACGGGCCTGATAAATAGACATTTGGAATATTTTCTGAGTATACCTGTATTTATCAATATTAGACCATATAAAATTTGGCGCAATCTCGTGGGGCTTGGAAAAATTTTGGGGGCTAAAGCTCCCTAGCCCCCGTAGAACTGTGCCTGGTATAATCTCCTTAATAATGTTTATGAAACTGATTGCAAATCGTGAAGCATGCGCGCGAAGCGCGACGATATTTTCATTAAAAAAGATTTCCATGACAAAACCTGCATTCAGAATCTGCATCGAGATACTTCCAAATGCCCAACAAACCAACATGCCACTCAAAAGCCAATCTTTTACTTGGTAATTTCTAAAAAGCTTTCAACTTCTGCTGTTTTGCTTCTCCGAAAGTTGCTATCGGAAGGTATTGATAATAAGAACAACACTGAGGTAAGGTTTGAAGAGCACGAAAAAAATTTTTTTGGAATTTAGGTCTTGAACGAAGAATTGTGCCAGGAAAAAAGGACAGTTCTTGATTCGATTTTAAGTCGAGAAAATATAATCCGTTTGGTATTATTATTTTTCATTTGATCTAGTTGGAAATAAATATATACAAGTTGACACATAGGCTCAGGTCTGAAAAAAATGTTTCTATAGACTGGAAAGGATATCAGGAAATTCCAACTGGTATTTCAGATTTTTCGACTCATCGTCGTTCTGACGAACTTTGGGGAGACAGGGGGGGGGCATGGAGACACCCCACACCCCCGGTCGCGACGGCCCTGATGATTGACCGAGTAATGTAGAAATTTCTGTGTTAACAACAGATATGTATCTATCAACCATTAACAGATAGGCCTATTAGTGGGTTTGTGTAAGCTGTTAGCAGTACTTGGTTAGAGACTTGTCATCTCCAGAGATAGTAAGATCATTTTTGAGGACGTGTCTATACAGCTTCTTCAAGAATGTTAGGGCTGTGCAAAGCACTCCTCTTTAGCCGCCTGACTTACTATCAGACGGGAGTGGACCGGTTGCATACCATGCCACCCCAACCTACAGGGGGTTTGCCTGTAGGCCTATTGTCGAGTACAGAACACAAACATGCTGCCTGTTTGTGGCCATAACGTTTATATAACGCCATTCGCTTCTTCGATGGTATAGGTTATATGTAAATTCACGCTGCCTCCTTAAAGAGGCACGGTGACACCAGTTGACCACACAGGAAACAAAGTATACTGGTCTTATATCAATTAGGCAAGGGGGTTGGTATGAGGAATTACACTTAGTCCCTGCCAGGGGAATTGCAATTGGTAACTGTTCACCGTTCTGGGGGGACTGAATCCCTCCGCTAAAGATTAATTGCAAGGCGGAGGTGTTGACCCACTAGGTCTAACATCACCAACCTGAACGCACGTCAGGATCCGCTTTCTAAATTGGTCCAGAACCCCTTTTCAGGTTGTCACAAGGTTTTATCAATCCTGTTGAGTTGTACGTAATTTAAAATCCAATGTATGGTTTCAAATTTTCCGCACCGTTTTCTATCACTAAAGACTTTTTTTGTCGCATAGAATTTCTACTCGCTCCTGTGCGCCAGGTAAAAGGTGACGCTACACAGTAAAATTTTTGGTTAAATTTACTAGGTTAAGTCTCTGTAGAAATTTTCACAGCAAAATTTCTGTAATTTATAATTTCCTAAAACGTTCTGTGGATTTTACAGAAGTTTTAAGTTACTTACACTCGTGGTTTTAACGAACGCAAGTTTGTATTTTTATACTTTGAATGGAAATTTACAGTTTAATATTCTGTATAAAATTTTAAAAGGAAAATATCTGTTGTTTTTAAATTTGAGAAAAGTATTCGGTAAAGTTTAACAGATGTGTTATTTGTATTATCCAGCAGTTTACTAAAAAATCTGTTTTGCAAATGCAAATTAGAAGTAGACCTACACTTGGTAAATTGATAACGCACCGTAAACACTTCGACCTAGGGTATAAGTTATTAGTGATATCACAATATAAGCACTCTGTATACCTTCAGATTGAGTGCAGACTGACCGAAACACACTCCTTTTAGGGCCTGGAGGACAGCTACTTAGAAAGTGGGCGGTGGTTACCAAAAGTTTTGGTACAATTGATTGGTAAAAGCTTTTGGCTTAGGGCGGGTCTAAAACTAATCATGATCTGTAACAGAGAGCCGGACTTTTTTGTACTAAGATAAGTAGTTTACGATACAGATAAAGACAATAATACGATAAAACAAAGCGCGGATTCCCGAAATTTCGGAAAAGGGGTGGGGGGGGGCTGAAGCTCCTTGAATAGTTCTCTGCTAATTAATAATATGCCTATTCTGCTGAATTGGTCCGCTAGTCGAATTTATTGTTGATGTGGCAAAAAAAGGGGGCTGAGGCCCGTAAAGCCCCCCCCCCCCCTTGGATCCGCGCCTGTACGGGTATACAAGTTACGGCAGGATTTGCGAATAGACCTTATGCATTGACATCACACTGACGTCATTTTGGGGAGGTTTCGAGAACAATGAAGCAACGGCGCGCTGTCTAACCAGGCGTAGATTTCGCACGCGCGTGTCTAGTAGACTTACGCGCGTATCCTCCGATGCACAAATCAGCTGTCTGCATTTGTTGGTGTAACCACTGATCTAAATGTATGACTGGATATAACAAGTGAGTCCAAAAAGGGGAACCACTCCGCTTACAGCAACTACTCTTAAAACGCCTAGTCACGTACAAGTTCAATGGAGGGACGCTATGAGAGCGGCGTACTATTTTTAGAATTTCTCCAGCCTACAACCTAAGCGTCAATGCAAAACTCGTCTTCAAACGCTACATGCGGTAATCGTAATTGTATGGGAGTTTTTAGAAATGCTCTCATATCGTGGAATACTGTGACAGTAACTTCCTTCAACTGAATATATCTAAAACGAAGGAGATAATTTATTTTCGTCGTTCTGTCGTTGAACCTCCTCCGGTCACTATGAAAGGCCAGAAGTTGAGAGGGTTTCTACTTACAAGTACCTAGGTGTCCACCTGAACAACACATTAACTTGGGGGGGGGGGGGGGTCATGTGGATGTCCTAATCATGAGGTTGAATAAAAGGCTATATTGCCTTAGGAAGTTAGCTAATTTCAACTTTCGTTCAGGTGGAATTGTTCTACAATGCTACTGGAGTCTGGA
>JAIZAY010002021.1:0-11932 GCA_029531755.1 Holothuria leucospilota | reverse complement strand
TTTTCTCCTTTTATAATACGTACCGTATTTACTTGAGAAGGGACAGGGAATGTCTAGGGGAAATTCTTCAACATGCCTCCAACCATCGCCACTGGTTCTAACTCTTCTGCAGTGTGCAGGTGCGGATCTAGACATTTCGAAAAGAGGGGTTTCTTAAATATTCTCCTTGATTAACATTATGCTAACTCTGGCGTATTTGTTATTGTTGATGTGGCAAAAGGGGGCCGAGGCGGAGGAACCCCCCCCCCTCCTTGGATGCGCGTCTGGTGTGGGATTTCTTACATACTCCGTTTTAGAGTAAGCAAATTGACGCAAAAAGGGCATAAAATAACGGGGACTATTCTTGCTCCGGAGGCCAACAACCAGTAAACTACACAACAAACTAAGCACAGTGGTTTATCCATAGGCTACCTTACTTCAAGGGCTAAATATCAGTGTATGCAGGCGCAAAACTTCCATATCAACTGAGCGCATCACCTTGGGGCTAGTTTCAAAAGGACAGCTCCTTTACACAATTTAGGAAGGTTTGAAACTTCCATTTGTTCAGATATTTCAGTGAACAGTTTTGAAGCAGTCTGGACATTAAATAAAAAGGAAATGCCTCCATGTGAATGCTTCCTTGTGAGACACGCAACCAGTGTTATGCACATTGTTTTCTTTACTCCGAAAATTCTAGTAGTTAAATTTTCCGTGCCCCCCCCCCCCACGCATCCGTCGATCACTTAAGTGATGTATTCCATCTAGACAATATGATGGTGGGGTTTGAAAAACGGCGTTAAAGCAAATTCAGTACAGCACGCGGTTTTCTGATACCACTTATGGTCCGTCAAAATATTGTTCAGGGTTTTTGCCCAGCTTTTGGCTTATGTTTTTTTTTTCATAATACTGACACGGAGGCACAAAGGGCATCAAATGAGCCGTGAAATCTTTTCATGGCTATCTACAAAAATGATATGGAACGACTGCCACGCAGTACTCTCTAGGAGTTATAGCAATACGTTTACACGGAGCGGCCACACCCAGTTATTACTACCTACGCAAATAAAAATGAAAATAAAATCTCGTCCTGATAACTGTTAAACACCTTTGTTACAACTACTATACCTAAAAGTTGGTTTTAAGTTACAGTAAATCTTGTTTGTGAAATAAAATCAACTTATTTTTTCTCTTTTTGCAGGTGAAGGGTTATGAGTGTACCAGGACGCCGGAAAGTAAGCACGGGCTCTTTAACGGTCGTTGCTTTATGCACAGACTAATGAAGCCCTAATTTATGTACTATTAAATGGGGGTCCACTCTATGAGTATAGTTAAGTCTTGAGGTTCGTAAGTCACAAGTTTGATGGTAATAATATACTATGTATTTCTAAAGAATGGTTCATTATTGATATTGGAGAAATTAAGGGTTCGTTATTCGTAATGGAAAATGGTGCGTTTTTCGATTGGCTCTCTACTCATAACAGGGGTTGCGCCAGCGGGGGCGGGAGTCATTCCCCTTGTCGGAGAAGATTGCCCTCAAGTCGGAGAAATTTCCCAATTTCGTCGGGGACTCGGGTTCATCCCCCCCCCCCCACCCCGCCGTAGAGTGTGCAAATCCTGACTTCACCTTTGACTCATAAGTTAGGATAAGCTCAAGTTAGCCTATTCTCTTGTGAATAGAGAACCTATTTGGTAATTATGGAAAACCAACATATTTGTAAATTATCGTTTCTGGTATAATCAGTAAACCTTGTCGTAACTGTCAGACTCCTTTGTCGATTATAAATATTACCTTAGTGAACAGTAACTTTTCCAGGACTGAAAACCCAGTACTCTCTTAAAACGTTGAAACCCAGTCCGGATGTGCCGGATCGGAAGGGCACTGACCCAATTCCGGATCATTTGCAGTGATCAGATTTGGATAAAAGTGATCCAGTCTGGATCATTTTATGTTCAAAGTATCGTTACGTACCAATATCTTCTCATGTGGCAATATTTGCCTCTCAGGAGCCACCGAATCTAAGATGCCATGCTGCTCATGAAACCACAAACCCTATTTGCATATTAATTACGGTATATTGTTCATTTGATACCTACATCATTGGGACCTGGGAGTTGTTATTCGGAAGGAGGTTGAACGGAAAGTTTTAATTTATGCTAATACCCGAAAACCCACTTCATCCTGAGAAGATTATCAATGATAAGCTATGCATTCGGCTAAAAGGGGTTTTTTTTTTAATTCGTTGGCTTCAATTTGATATCAATACCCTAGCAATATCATTTACGTCTAGTAATCCTGTCACAATATATTGACCTTCCCAGAACAATGCTTTGATGTGTAGGTTGAAACCTCCACCAGTTCGGGGCCAGGTGCTCAGTTCAAAAATACAAACGACTGCTTAAGTAAAATAAGCCAGTGAGGTTTGTCCCTTCCTACAGAACGAACCTCATGCAAATGAGCTGCAGAGGGAGAAGTCTAATTTTTGTCACAATAATCTCCAAAGTTTCCCCCAGTTTTCTGAAATACCAGGTATAGAATCATGTTTACATTAATGCATAAAACTTTACTGGTGTTATTTTCATCCGCGTCATCGAGAGTCCAAACATGCAATATCTTTTAATTTTCTAGCAACTGGTAATGCTGTGGCAGTAGTGACCAACCCCCAGTCTTACAGTAAATGTAGCAGACGACAAATCTCTATTGCATGAACTACCTAATCCAGTGTAAGCCCTATAGAAATGCCAAGAATGATATGGAAGGCAGATTGCTGTGTGACCTTGGCGGTGTCAAAACTCACTTCAGAGCGACGTATCTCCTTTCAAACAGGGAGTTGTCAGGGACTCCCTGAACTCACTGATTGGGACAACATTGAAGAAAACAATTCTAAGTGAAAATGAAGACAGGCTACCGTACTATACTTGTGCTGCATGGGCCTGGGTTGTGACGAATACTAGGCAGGCCCAGTATTTTTTAAACCTTGCGTGGTCTGGAGGATGCTTATTTTCTGATGAAAGTCACTACATTGGTTCTGTCACAAACATTCCCTGGTAAGATTCACTGAGTCGAAAAGTAATCAAACTTAACTAGTGTCTCTCTTCACGAAACAAAACTTTTAGGCAATTGTCTGACTTTAGATTGCACAAATGCAGTTTGCACGTGACAATCCTATGAACTGTATACAAGTAAGTCACCACGCTAGTAGTAAATTTGCAAAAATTACCCGATATGACAAGTTGCACTTGTAGAGAATTGTCCGTATTGAAACAACAAATGGAGTAAATCGAGTCATTCAACCAATTGTGTAGTTGACTATGCACATGGTGGTTACAGTTCGAATGTCTCAAGGTGCGTAGAAGTTGTCATTTTTTCTCTTTGATTAGCCTATACTAATTTACTTCAATTTAAACAATGACGCAGTTTAGAAAACAACACTTAACTTACATGTTAATTAATGTGCACTAGAATTCAGTATAACGCTGGATTGACATTGACGGTGACGAAGCAGCATTGAAAAGATGCAGCTTAATACAAAATATAAGTGAACCATGAGTGAATTTTTAATCAAACTGTAACCTTTAAAATCGATTCGGCACTCCACCGTTAAATTGAGTTTGGTTTATAATCCGGCACCAATGAATAACAAGAGCAACAACATTGCCGCAGCTCAGCTTATCGTAGGTCATGGAAAAGTGTGCATTCAACATTTCGGTTTTGTCTGTAACTCAAATTGTCCATACGTAGGCCTACTTTAAAAGACAAAGAGGCAAGCATTTATGTAAGGAAACAAATATTTTTGGAACTCTTTTCAATCAAAGCGCTATGTTCATTTGAAAAAGAGGGAGGGACTTCCTTTTCCCCTTATACGCATTTCCTAAACAACATTCACCTTAACTTGAAGTAGTGACCCTGGCATCCAAATTCACGAGTAGCTACCAAATTACACGCGATCCCCAGCAACCACATAAATCAACACCTCTCTCGTTCATGTCCACATCTCTCTACATTCATCATAACGGTTCGGCCTAACGTTAGGTCTCAAAACCTTTCCTAATCGGGCAATCATTCACAGGTCAGACAATCATTCACGGGTCGGGCATTCATTCACAGGTCGGACAATCAATAACACATCACTGGCAATCATTCACACAGGTCGGGCATTCATTGTACCGGCGAGCAATATCGGTCATTCATTAGTAGGACCCCCGCTCGACATCATCGTTGTCGATATACTGCTTTTTGCGTAAACGCTTCCACACGATTACTAAGCACGATTACTAAGCACGATTACTAAGCACGATTACTAAGCACGATTACTAAGCACGATTACTAAGCACGATTACTAAGCACGTTTTGTACATGTATGTATGTACAGTATACTTTTATTCGTAGTTTCTTTGTATACAAAATACTTTTTGGGCCCTCAAATGATAACGACCAGGGCCGATGCTAGAGGGGGGTGTGGGGCTGTGACACCCCCAGATCCACGCAGTCGGCAGAATCCTGCACTAGTCGGCAAAATGAAGGAAAGAGGGAAGTGCAAACGAAGCAAAGTTAGAGGGAAGAAGAAAGAGGGGAAAAAAGAGAAAAAAAAGAGGAGAGAGAAGAGGGAGAGAGAAAGACCGAGCGAACAGAGAAACGAACAGGGGACGGAGGGACAAAGCAGGGCAAGAGAAAGGTGCTGGTGCAGGAGATTGGAATGCATTTGTAGACAACATTCATCACAATATTTTCAAAGCCCGTGCCCAACACTTTTTGAAACTTAAAACATATTCTGTCGGCAAAAAGCTACGTAAGGCTTTACAGTATCATTGTATACTAAAAGAGTCCATCGTTCATGTGGTATTCTGGCACTGAGTCTGTAAATTCTGTACCAGTCTGAAAAATGGAGGAAACATGAGGGAAAGAAGTGAAAGAAAGAGGACAAATTCTGTAATCAGAACCCAAAATTTTCGACGCGCTACGCGCGCAGTAATGTCACTCCAGTTTCTTCATTAATTCCATTCCACATAGCTAGATAGCATAAGTCCTGTCAACCTTACCAAGTAACATGTAGGCAGGGTACACAGGTTATGTAGAGGTCGTAAATTTTATCCCATATCGCAAAGCCTAGTTGCTGTTCTCTGGTTGTGTCATGCGGTGCAGTCTGTTGGTAAGCGACTCATGGAGCAAAGTCTGGCTATTTCATCGGGTAGTCCAGGTGGTTTCGACACAATGTAGGCCCCTATGTTGTCCCCGATACAGTCTACAACTCCTACAGTTTTAGTATACGGTACTCTGCAATTGCATGGGATAGTTAGGCTCCTTCATATCCCCTTCTCACCCCCTCGACATGCTGTCGGAATGAGGTCACTGGCATTGCCCCACCTCATGTCGGGAAAATTTTGTCGCCACCCATGGTCGGTTTACTTATTTTAGCTTTCAAAAGGGTCATTTCTGCGATAAAACCCAAAATTTTCGGTGTGTTTTTACCCACTCTTCCTCAGTTTCGTTACTAATAGCTAAATATAGACCAAACCCTTTCCATCTATTCAAGTAACTTAAGTCTAATTTATCGTTTTATGTAAATGCCGGGAATCTCATCTCACTTCGCTAAACTAAGTTAACGTTCTCTTGAGTCTGTCGTTCGGTACGGCTAGTGACTCGAAGAAGGAAGTACAATGTAAGTTGTGCCCGATAGGCAGTTGACCTCAGTGGGGGGCGTACACAGGGGAAGGACATTGGGTCATGTCCCCTCACGCATGCCAATTATTTTTTCAGTTCTTAAAAAATGTATATGTTTTAACACAAGTTTTTCTTCCAAAGGTGGCATATGTGGCACCAGATTGCATGTAAGGACACCTAATTTTTCAAAAATTTTCAGGGGACACCCCTCCCCTTACACCCCTTCCCTTGACCGGCGATCACACAACATATTGCATGCCCCCTTGAGAGAAATCATGTGGACGCCATTGGTTGACCTATATAAGCTTTAAATAAGTACAGATTCTTTTTAGTGTAAGCTTACCCAAACATTTCTCGCGCTTCGCGCGCTATGCAATTTCACAGTTTAGATTTCGGGGAAAATCTTAAATCGGGAGGAACTGTTTTCCTCTAGTATTTACAAAATTTATGCAATATATGCCCCGCAATGGCATGGTATAGTACACAGGTTTTCTACAAATCTCTCCTCACCAACCCCTCGACGGCATCGGGGCTGTCGAGGCTTCGGATCGTTGCCCCCCCCCCCGTTGGGTAAATCCTGGCCCCACCCCTGCTGGACCACTACCGGGTGGACTATCGGTTCTCCGCTCTAACTGCATCGCTTATCAATGCCTTCAGTCGGCATTTGCTTCTTCTCAGTCGGCAAATACGGCACCACACCCCCCTATGATAAATGCTCTGGCGACGCCCCTGATAACGAAAACAACCGGTGGTCTCGAGGTCCTGTAAATCTAAATTTGAATAGTTTTCTTTTGAACGTATATTTTTTACACAAAGTACTGTTTTGGGCCCTCAAATGATAAAGAAAACAGCTAAGAGATACAGCATTTGTTCAGCACTATTCAAACTATCAATATAAAACGTTTCAGCATATTTAGTGCACAATTGAACGAAAAGAAGGGATTTAATTAAACGTTTTCAAACAAACCCTCTCCCGAGGTCAAATACCGTATATGATATTTATCAAAAATGGCTGCATCATTAAGGTATTTCCTCGGCTACACGCCAACCAAATATCAGTCAAATCTATGGCCGATGCTACGCATTTAAACATGATGGAGAAAATTGAAAGACATTTGCCGCGTACAATCACTATGGGTCAGCTGAAGCTTTCAGCTGGAGTGAGCTAAAAACAGCATCGTAAGGACTTTAAGGTCACTTAGCTCGTATAACACCGTCTAATATTTCCTGTTGAGTTTCCGTATGCTTCGTGTTGCGTTCATAAGAGATACATATATACACTCAGTTAACAGTTTCTGCTACATGTGTATAATTCTGAACATATAATATGAAAGTAGATAGTATGACTTCCTTTATGGGTTTCCATAGCAACAATTCATGTGGCACAGTGACCTATAAACACGGGAGCATTAAACTTTACACACTACCTCATCTGCCGGAGTCTATGTAGATTGCTCGTATCAGGTAATTAGGAATACGAGTCCACTTGTTTTCATGTATGCATCAAACATACAAACAGGCTATGGAATACGCTTTTACGATAAGTTCGAAAGACCCGGAACTTAATTATATTGATGCAACAAGATACGTAGCATAACACAATTAAGGGGATTGGCAAAGATGTGGAAGAGAGAGAGAGAGTCAGTGAAAGGGTCGGTGGGGAGGGGAGAGGGGGAGGAGACAATTTGAAAACTTTTCTAATCTTGCGTTGCTGATAAGTTTACAGATAACTCTCTCACAAAACTTGTAATAGAAGACAAAATAAGACATACTTCATCAGACATTGTAAAAGTAGCTATCCAGCAACAGAAATTTCCATACAATTTTTGTCAAGCACGCAAATTTATAGTATATGCCTATTTCCTAACATTTCTAGTTAAAGAGACTCAGTCCAGATGAACTCCGATACTTCTCACTTGTCGTACTGACTTTTTAGGAAGGGATAATTGTACCTTTTAGCAACAGTACACTTGAAAGCCGAACGACTCGTGTGGGAAATTCTACTTAGGTTTGTCAGATAATATGGAAGTTTTCTTTCAGTGCGGGGCTTTACAGAAGTACCTATCCAATAGTGGACTAAGTGATATGTAAGGAAATGAAAAAGAGACTTAGAGAAACGATAGAATGCTTATAAAGTTGGCTTTTAAGGATTTTTATTAGTTTTTCTTCCTTATGATTACCCTTAGCAATAACAATAAATTCAGGACTTAAACTCATGATACCTTTCAAACATATTTCAATAATTACAGAGGATGCAAAAGAGATTAAACTGTTAACTAAAAGAAACTTGTTAAAGCGAGTTTTTTATTAATGATATGTAAAGGATACTGCATATCTTACTTGACTATATAGCGTCCATGATAAATGTACACACAAAGGTAAGGCACCTCGGATCAAGTTATGTGCTAGTTTTGTTTCCTGAAAATTTGTTGTCATGACTTACGGTGCACTAAAGTTTCAGAAAACAGGTTTATCATTTGTATTTTGAAATGTGTACCCTTTTAAACTTTGCTTTGGAGTGGAAATAGTTATATGTTAGTAGAGGGTATTAACCAAGTTTTGCAGGCAAACATTTTAAGAAGGTATTGGCCTTTCCCTTAATTAATATTCCAGTTTCACAGTAGCCAATTTATTCTATTGCTTGCAACCAAGACATACGTTGTTCACGTCACCCCTTATCTTTTTCACATATTATTTGTCAGCAAAATTAGTTGTGAAAAATTTTAAAGGAAGACGCTACTAAACACAATCCCGTAGAAGTTCCATTCGCGTAGCCAGCTAATGTCCCCTAAGTTTTAATATTCTACAACCTACGCACACATCCACGCACACGCACACACGCAGACACGCTTTGACTCCTTCCATTATAGACTTCCGGTCACCCTGGGTTACCCTACCATGAGCTAGCCCCTTAGACTAGTAAGTTAAACTTGGGAAATTAACTCTGTTACCATGGCAACGGATGCTGTTGCAACTGGCACTGCCGGGTGCAGCCCAGGAGGCAAATTAACTACAATATCTCATCCTCCTCACGGAGTGATGAGATAATGAGAAGAATTGAATGTTACAAGGAATTCTCACAGGGGCCGAGATGTCTCAGTAACTGAGTTGTCTTAGGGGTCGAGTTGTCCCAGGGACTGACATGTATCAGGGACCGAAATGTCCGTCCTGTGTTGTCCGTTAACCCTATAGGCAACCCTAATAATTGTCGAGTCAGAAATGTGCTACTCTGAATGAAGACACATCTTGCATTCTTTACAATGCGGTCATTAGAGATAAAAGAACATATACAGTCGCAGGTAAGGGTTGAACACCAGCTTATTGATGAGTATTACTGCACCAGGAAGCCTACACTAAAGGCTTTCCTGTGCCTGCAGTACCAAATGGCCCAAGTTGGAGGATCACATTCAATCAATTGAAGGAAAAAGTAGTGACCAACTGTATCAAAAGACTAAAGAGGGCTTGTTTTTAACAACTGTTTTCTCAAACTTACAAACGAACAAAACGGTAAACATTTAAATAACTGAAATTGTAAAAAAAAAGTGCTATTTTGTGTACATTCTGATGGCACACCACGTGAGTCATTCTTTCAAGGGAAGTGAAACAGCTAGTTGACTCATGAAAAGGAGTAACACCCTGCATTTGAGTCAGGTAATCCTGATAAGCCTAATGTCTTCACTCAATTACCTCAATTCTTTTTCCGTTTTTATGTCAAATAACCAAATTTCAATGACTACCAAACCCCCCAAATTCCACACTTTTCCAGGGTGTTTCCCCAATTTCTACTATGTGGGACTCTCTTCCTGTGTTTGATACGTCAAAACCATCTTTGCAGTACCCTGGCCCGTGGACCGTAGGAACTAATTTTGAGGAAGAAAGTTCGCGCTAGGATTTCCCGATAGGGAGCCAAGCTCCAAGACGGGGGATCAGAAGCTCAAAAAAGCATGACCGAGCTAGGGGTTCCTGGTGATGTAGTTTACGAGGAAGCACAATTAGGAAGGAATTAGAAGTAAGTTGTTACACAATACCGTTAGAAAGAAAGAAAGAAAGAAAGAAAGAAAGAAAGAAAGAAAGAAAGAAAGAAAGAAAGAAAGAAAGAAAGAAAGAAAGAAAGAAAGAAAGAAAGAAAGAAAGAAAAAAGAAAGAAAAGAAAGAAAGAAGAAAGAAGAAAGAAAGAAAGAAAGAAAGAAAGAAAGAAAGAAAGAAAGAAAGAAAGAAAGAAAGAAAGAAAGAAAGAAAGAAAGAAAGAAAGAAAGAAAGAAAGAAAGAAAGAAAGAAAGAAAGAAAGAAAGAAAGAAAGAAAGAAAGAAAGAAAGAAAGAAAGATTCCTTTTTTTGACGCTTTATTAACGGGCTTGTCCTCCTTAAGAGCATCAGCTCTTAAACGGATAGACCATGGTCGGGGATAGCTCTTCATACCTAGTGTCAACTGTGGTTACCCCTGTCCCTTTAACATTACGTGCGGACGTGTACTTTGTACACGGCTCATAATCTTAAAGGGTGATGGACCCATGCAAGTAAATAGGGGTTCGGGAGTTCGGATGAACCCCCTTTTCCTAGCTATACCTCCACCCCGTCACTTGCTCGAACGCTTCATCCAACCGCTCTCGCACCCAAGTGTACTGGGCTATGTGTTCCACCATTCTTAGTAGTCACATGCAATAAGAAGTATGTAAACTGTCACACATAATAAAAAAACAGGATCAAATGAGCTTAACGACGAAAACCGTCCCAGAACTACTTTTTCCTCACGTTAGAAAAATCCTTCACTTGAAACTGGGCGTCATGACTTGGCCGATAGCGTCACGACTTGGCCGATTTTTTAACGATAGAAAACCACAAATAACAAACTGACCTTGGTATTTCTACGAGGTATTCATAGCCCGAAAATTTCAAGAAATAATGCTCGTCTGCCATGATAAGCATGCTCCTCGTTAATTTCGGAACATGAAGTACCTATTTGATATGTTCTTCGTCTCAAATATCAATAATTTGACAGACTGTAATGTTGATTTTTTTTTTTTTCTTTTTTGCAGATTGCTGAATTTTATTTCCGTACATAACTTCACTCAATCTGAACCGATTTTCATGGTTCAGGATTCGTTTGGCAACTAATTTAGCGGCTGAATCCGGTTCTAGTCACATCATACGTGGAATACAAATCGTTCCTTAAATATCTTTTGAAGATAGATTCCCAGTCTCTTAAGGTTAACCACAAAATTACGTCACTACATCGATGGATTCGGAAACCAAGGTCAAAGTGTAAATGCCCAGAGTTCAAGCTGACGAAATCTGTAATGTAAAGCTATACCTGAACAGATTACCTGTATTTGCTCTTTAGAGGGTCAGATTTTTCGATATGATCCCATACTTTTGTCGTGTTCATCATGCTTTAAAGTAGTGCTGTTATTACGCGTGATGTTAGTGAGATTTCTACATTCAAGGCAGCCAAGAGCTGAAGAGGGTGGAGAAGTAATGAAAATGACCCCAGCCATTGGTCATGTGGGGTTCCGAAATATTAGTTCATGTAAAAATATTTAATTTCTTTTTTGAAATATGTGGAAGTATTTGAACTACACAAGAATACAAGTGAAGAACGAGTTCACAATTTATTTGTAATTTGTCAGGTATATTCGTCGTTTATTCATTCAATCGGCATCCTTGTAGCTTGTAAGTGACTATATTCTTTAAACGATATCTGTGGAATATGACAGTGTTTGGCCGTAGCTATAGCATATGCGGAGGGAGCAAGTAAATAAGGGTTTCCTTCCCTAGAATGGTTTTGATAGGGCCGACAACCTGAAAATTCCGGCTAAAATGGCAAAGTAAAAGGAACGAAAAGGTCAAGGGACGGAATATCAACATAATGAATTGTCCCTGCATTACAAAATGAGGTTTACTTTCAAACTGTAACTGTACTTTTACATTCTCTTGCGCTGGCTGCGTACTAAACAAATCTAGCCACTATAACTCCATGATTAAATGAAAGGGCCTACTACAGTAAGCTCCTCTTGCACAGGCTACAGTTTAGGCCTACATTGTGTTGCCTGGGTTAGGGCTATAAAAGACATCATAAGATTCAGTGTTTATGGTACGGGCGTGTACATATAATGCAATCCCCTTTATCTCTAGCACTGTGGAGTAGGCTATATAACTTCTCCAAACCAGCTGTGAATTTTCCCCTCGTATAATTTGTTATTTTGGCTACAGCGCGCCGACGCTCTGCACATGACCTAATAACGTTTGTGCGCGTACTTAATAAGGTGGCGCTCCACCATTACGGAAAATTACAATT
>JAIZAY010001938.1:0-12419 GCA_029531755.1 Holothuria leucospilota | reverse complement strand
CCTAAAAGTTAACTTAATAGCCTGGAGATGTTGCTGTCTGGGGTGAGATCGAGAGCCTTTAAGCATTTGAAAAGGGAGTAATATTATAGAGTACACATGTGCTGTTATGCACTTATCAATTGAACGATGCACCCTTCTACCCCTGGATATAGTGAGTCAATGTCCACAACTTCATTGACAAAACATGTACATTAATGTACCCCTCAGTCAAGACTTGGACTGACAACTTGTGTAAAATGACACACTCCTCAGTCACCAAACTGATGAACTACAGTATAGACGTGCCAGTCACAAAATTGACTGACAAAACTTATGTACATATGAAGCAATGCTGCAAGCTGGCATCTTTGTACAATGAGCATTAAATGACCTACAAAGACACACGTATCCCCTTTGACCTAAATTGTTGAGTTGGTTAGCCACTCGACATGAAGTTGTAATTCATAAGCCATATACTGTACAGCTTCTCCCACATTTGTGGTCACTAGTGTCTTAAAACAGCTGCCCTTCAAGGCCTGAATGATTATGTAAAGTGGTCGACATTTCTGGTATTACATGACTCACCTTTTCGTCGCTCAACAGCAACAGCTTTTTTCACATAAATAGGGTAAAAATCATGCTCACCAAGCTGCAAAATGCCTAAGCCTCCTTGAATTTTTAGGCATCCAAACATCAAAAAATGATTAAAATAAAAACCAGTGCAAAAGATCCCATAAAAATAACTGATGGTAGTAATTTTCAGTATACTAAAGTTGTCTGTTCTGTGCAAAAAAAAGGGGGGGGGATTCAGGTTATTTAAAAAAGCAGCTGAGGAGGGTTTCTTGTAAGCAGCTGTGTAGTGCAAAATGAGAACTTAATTAAGTAGCAAAATTTAAGACAGCCAGTGCCAAATCTGACGCCACCCTCAAATCGTATCATTTACAGGAGTGTCAAATTTAAGAGTGGCACAATCGGTTACGTTCATGGAAACTAATGTCCATGTCTCCCATTTAGTTGTGGCAGTGGATTTCATGATTTATTCGTGGTATAATAGTAGTCACATGACTAGAGTTACTTTTAATGGTTGGGCATTTATACCCTCTGATAATCGAAGGAAAAATTTACGAGTGTACTGGCCCACACGCTTGACCCACACAGTGTGGGTCCTGTCAAGAGCAGTAAGTATCGTGGCAGTAAGTACAGTATCGTGGCAGCGCAGCTGGTTGGGGCAAGCAACTTATATACGTACAGGCTAGGCACAGGGTTCGTACACTTCTTGACTGAGTAAATTCCATGCCATTTCCAGGCTTTTCAAGTCTGTGTGGTTCAGATTTCCAGGCTATTCTTTTCAAAAGACTTCTTCAAGGTACTGTATGTCATTAAATAATGCTAAAACCTGATGTGCTACTGAAATTGACCACTCACCGAACTGTAACCTGGTTTACACATGACAAAAAGGAGTATGCCTATTAATTTTTGATACACACTTTATGAGGCAACTTTAATTCTGAACTAGGAGCCACATTTGTTTGCCAAAGTAGCGGCTCCTGCCAAGGGTTCCCTTGTTTTTTGAATGTAATCAGGAGTAAACTTTGTGTGTTACCAGCAAAAAAAGTGACCATTTTCAATTATGTTTTATGATGCATAGGCATATGTCATGTTTCAACTTTACACTGACATATGCATGTACTAATGTCATACAATATGCAGTACTGTTAATATAATGGGCTACCAAGCTCAATCACCATGGGTGATCTCTTAGAAAATTTTGTTGTCCATGGCCCAAATTTTTTGTATTCTCCATATTACATTGTTCGTTGGTCGAAATATTCTCCGAGTCTGAAGGATTCAAAGTGCTTAAAATGTTTAAACGGTGAAAAAAATGCATGTATACTGCACTTGAGCTGTTTTAATCAAGAACCAGTTGAAGTTGCACGGCAATAGGAATGGGTCCCTTCTTGGAGGTTCCAGAGATCCCACACAGTACAACATGTGCAATACAAAAGTAAAACTGTAAGCATAGTATTATCAATTCCACCTCTGAAAACTTTATTAAATTGGGACAGAGGGGCTGGTTGTCTGTGTTGGTAAATAACCTTTAAATTTTCTTCCTTGACAGCTTGAATGGGTGAGTTTTTTTTTGCAAACCCTATCCCCTACCGCTGCCTGGCCATGCACTCAAGTTTGATTGAGAGTAGCGTAAGGTTCCAATCAACCCCATTTGCATTTCCGATCAACTCGGATACTATAGAGTCATAATATATTATTTTGTAAGTAGCTTCTCGTAAGAGTGGTACATAGGGAAAAATTTGTTGAATATTTTTTTTTCAAGTTTTAAGACCTGCTGCAGTTGACCACCATTTACGAATTCACAAATAAGCTGCCGCATGCTTAAGAGACCACGTTAGAGAACAAATAAACATTGGTGGGCACTTAAGAACAGAAAAAAAAAAAAAAAAATTAGGAAAATGTTCACCACTGCACAACTTCCATTAAGGTGATTGTTGCAGATACACCTGTGTAGGCTTAGCCTCTGTCAAGTCTTTCCTGCGACAGGTTTCCTCCTCCCTCTGGAAACATTAACAGGAAACATTGGCTGTTACCTTCTGGGTGTTGTACTCCCCCTGGAAATCGTTACACAGGAAAGCCTCTGGACAAAGTTAATTTCATGCACAAACTGCTTAACTATAACCTTTAAAATCTGCTACCAAATCGGTAGTAATTAGTGGGAACCAATCAGAGAGTCTTCGGTTTCAAGGATTCATGAATATGCACGACAGCACCTTGCCTGTTCGTTCCATGGCAAACAACAACTGGGATCAATGGGATGATTCAAGCGCACAACATTCAGCAGCTCTACTTAGTCTAGACGCGAATTCATTAATAAATCGGCAGCTCGAAGCTCTGTTTCAAAAGGGAAGGACGCATTTGTGAACCTGCCGTATGGATTTGGTAAGAGTTTGATTTACCAGTGTCCGCCGTTCTTCGAGCGATAACGTTGGGTCGACGTAATAACGCAAGGTCAACAACAGGGGCTGGTTCTGCGAGTGTTCAAGCAACAATAATACAGGATCGAGCAATTTCATTGGTCAATTTCCTTTCGACGACATAGCAGCATAATAACAATTAATAGTAAGTAGTAGCAACGTGAATATCATAGATGCATATATTAACACTTTGTCCAAAGGCTTTGATGCCGACGCGAGATCGTTTGCTCAGCAGTCAGTGTTAGCTTCAATGGTTGGAGCGCATAGGCTACTTTCAAATCGAAATAGGCCTACTAAATAAAGTGCGGGATAACAAACGGCAGAAAAGCCTTGACAAAGGCTAGTGTAGGCTAGGTTCACAGTGTACATATGTGCTACACGTTAGGCAATGGCAAAGTGCTAAGACATGCTGAAGAACATTACATCGTTGAGAAAAACTTTAAACCTAAAGCTCCCAAACATATTGCAGATCGTTGTGTTAGGGTCTTTTACACATGCCTTAGAAATATGTTTGATGTTCTAGACCACATGGCGTATTGTCGGCACGTTTCAGTACTCAATCCTGCTTTGTGGAAGGAATGTACTGTTACTAGCACAAACTGACAGACGTGCATGCAGAGAGCAGTAGATCCCTTGTTCAATCAAACCATGCATTTTCGGCCACAATTTCTTCCGCTGAGGAGCTAGAAACTTTGTGTTTTTGATTTTTCCTAATGCCAAAATTGTCACTGTAGAATATTATCAGTGCACTCTATCTTTTCCACCCATTTTCAATTCATACGGCGAACATTTTTTCAAGATTCTGAGGGCCTAACCAAAGCCATGTTGCATACACAGAAAAGTCGTTTAAGACAATCACAGTTAGTGTTAATAAATGATTGCATCGACTGGGAAATCCAAACGTGATTCATTCACTTGGAAGCTAACGTATCTCTTAGTGTTATTTACTACATTGTACCGGTGTCTATTCCATTTTTCCCTAAGGCTAAGTCACAAATTTTTTTTGCCATATTTTTGTGAGTGTTTTTGTGAGTTGTACAATTACTACATCCATTTGAAGTCGGCTAAAACAGAAGGTTTTAAAACTAACCAATGTCCATGCGTAGTATCTTCAAGAATGATGGGTGCTACTTTCGGCAAAGCAAAAGTGGTGCCTGGTAACATTCTTTTGGGGACTTAGGGGTGCTGTTTGGGGAGAAAGGAGTGCCAAACATTGCCTGGCACCCGGCTTATTTCACCCTTGGTTGTACAGTTTCTGTAACTGCCCAGTTACACAAACCTGCATGCAGTCTGGCAATTTTAATATGTACATAATAGGCAATGTTAGTACAGCACGGATTTGTACCCATCTACGTTCATCAAGCTGTCGTAGATTTGGTTTCTTACACACAGGTGCAGATGCATGTCCGTACGCTGTACTTTGTGGTATTAAGGGTGAAACAGGAATCTCAGCCTGGACAAGTCCCGTGCATGTATTTGATCGGAGTTGTCAGGAATTTTATGTTGTTTTTGAAATATTTCTGTCCAACATTAAAAAATAATCATCCATATTTGTAACAAAGCATAACTCAAATTTTCCAGGCCATTTTTACCAATTTCAAGGCTATGAGGTCAAAATTCCAGGATTTTAAGGCCTGGAAAATGAAATATCCTAATTCCATGCTTTTCCAGCTTTTTCAGGCCCCGTACGAACCCTGCTTTCTTATTTTCGGTCTCACAGACCTTTTCTCATTTTCGGTCTCACGGACCCTTTCTCATTTACAGTCTCACGGACCCTTTCTCATTTTTGGTCTCGCTGACCTTTTCTCATTTTCCGTCTCGCAGACCCTTACTCATTTTCGGTCTCACGGACCCTTTCTCATTTTTGGTCTCGCAGATCTTTTCTCATTTTCGGTCTCGCGGACCTTTTCTCATTTTCGGTCTTGCGGACCTTTTCTCATTTTCGGTCTCGCGGACCCTTTCTCATTTTCAGTCTTGCAAACCTTTTTTCGTTTTCGGTCTCGCGGATCTTTGGTCTTGTGGGATGCCGCCGATCAAGCATTTGGTCCCGCCTGAACATGTGCTAGCCTATGTTTTGTTAGCTACTGTACTTTACTTGTTCTCGAATCTCTTCTTTTCTCTTGTATCATATCTAATATTTTCTGCAGGAAGTTGGGTATTTAACTCTCCAAATTAGGCCATGAATCTGCAAACTTGTTTATCTCTTTCTTCAGCAAACAACAATAGCTGTTCAATGGTCACACCCATACTGGAAAGTTTGTTTTTTCACCGCCGAAGATTTACGCCAAAGGAAAGGCGAGATAAAAATTAGGCTACGCCAATATCTGCTGTAGGCTACAGTAGGTGCACCAAATAGTAATCAGGCTGCCAAAATACCCCAGAAATATGGCATGACCACTTGAGTGCCACGCCGAAGATCTTCGGTGTATTAACCTACATGTTTTCCAGACTGGGGTCACACTACTAACAAGTAACAATAACATGCAATGTCACATCTCACTGCACACGCTCATGTCATTGTCAGCTCCATGCCGCTGGATCTTTTAACTCTCTGATTGGTCAATAATATCCATGCCCCATGATTCTCATTGATACGGCGTCCATGCCAATAACGACTTCGTTTGGTGAAGGGGCATTTTGCTGGATACCGTACATAACACCTTAGGCTTAAGCCTAATGTTACACTTAATACGTAGGAATATTGTTGCCTGGCACAAGTACTTTTTTCTCGGCATACAGTAACACGTGTAGCACAATCAGTCCCCATGCTCGGTGCTATACAAACTACATGTAGGCCTAGGCGTAGGTATTCTGTCCCGAAGTAACTCTCATGCTAATCGAACAATTGTAAAATATCAGAACCCAAAACAACTCAATTTACACCTTCCTTCATCCAGTTTCTCTGACACATTATCGACCAAAACATACTGTACCTGGTTCAAAAAAGGGATATTTCAATTTCCAGGAATCATTTCTGACTGATTGTTATCGTTTGGCTGTGCAACAATCTGAAGCAATCGTCGGATTCTACCTCGGATTCATCCTTCGATTCATCATCGGATTTGTGGTCGTGTTCATCCTCGGATTCATGCTCGTTTTCATCCTTAGATTCATCATCAGATTGATTAATCCTAGTATTCGCCCTTGGATTCGTCCTCGAATTAATCTTTGAACTTATTTTTCACATATTTTTTTATTTTTAAGGTTTCTTAGATGCAAAATGGTGCTACCTTTTGGAATATTTTTGGAGCTGATCATATAGCTGGAAATGTCCATAATCTAGTGAATTCTAATTTTTGGTTAGGTGAAAAAGGAGAGCATGTTGTCTACGAGAAGAATACGTTGTAAACAAACCTCCAAAGTTTTTACCCAAAAGTACGTGCGTGGAGTCCACAGAAACATTGTTGGACTGTAACGAAATTTTTCCTCCCCTTCTTTGAGCATTATAAAAAGGCATCTAAGGCTGGCAGATACCTTTATAGGGCCCTCCGGAAGCTCTGAATAAAGTACATAAAATGGAGCAATGACATAATGCTTATTACTTGACATCCAAATGATAACATAGAGTAGAGCACTTTACAACTATCGTATTTTTACTAATTCTGAACGAAAATCCAGATGAACAGCTTCCAGCAATGGGGAACGGGCGGGAGGGAGAATATTGGTGCAGGAAGGTGATATTAGACCTCCCTGATAGGTAAAGCAAAAGGGGTGAAGGACTAACAAAGGCGTTTTCAGAATGCTTGTTTATCGTAAGTGTATTAAAAATCACATCTATCACGGGCGTAGCCAGGAATTTGTCAAGGGGGGCGAAGCCTATAGACAGACTCCCAGCGCTTTGCGCCACCATGGGTTGGCGCAAAGCGCAAGAAAATTTTGGCCCAAAGTGCTTCCCAGATCGCTGGAAATGGCACTTCCCAAGCCTATTTTACCGCATATAAATGGGGGGAACACTAGCAATATTGTAAAAAAAATTAAAAAATACCAAAAATATGCTCAAGGGGGCGGCTGCCCTCTTCACCCCCTTGGCTACGTGTCTGCCATCTATACCGATAATGGCTGCGCGCAGAGCGCTCGGTAAAGGTTTTTAGAAAATATATAACGGCAAATACGTAATTTCAACTTTCCAAATCATGCTACAACAACTTAGATTGAAAAATCGCATATTGATGCAAGGCCCCTACAGATGTTATGTTTATAGTTCCACGTATTATTATGTTTATAATGGTCATGAGATGGAGTGCAAATCGTAAAGCATGCGAGTAAAGCGCGCGAAATTTTTCATAAAATGAGATTTCCATGATTAAACCTGCATTCAGAATCTGCATCGAGACACTTTCACTTGCCCAACAAACCTACATGCCAATTAAAAAGCCAGTCTATTACCTGTTAATTCGTGAACAGCTTTCAACTTTTGCTGCTGTGCTTCTCCGGGAGTTGCTGTCAGAAGATATATTGATAATAGAACACAGTGGAAAGGGTTGAAGCGCGCGGAGCGCGCGAAATTTTTGATAGTTTGTGAAGGATTTGCGAAAATTCTGATAGTTTGAGAAACAATTATCATAGAAAATGATTAAATAGATCTATCACTCGGTTGAAGCACACCTCACCCCACCCCCTACAGAAATCTATAGCTTAATCGCCTTTTGGGATCATTTTAAAATTTTTAAAAAATTTTCGTTGGGGGGGGCACGCGCCCCCCCATGCCCCCCCGTGCCGGCGCCACTGCTTAAGAAGCATTCTGTGTTTTTGCAGCATCCAACAGAAGCAACCCGACCTCAGCCCCGGCATGGTTGGGGCTGAGGTCAGAAAAGTTGGCTTTCTAGGCGTTCTAGATTGTAGGAAATCGCACTCTTTATGACAATTTGCCTCTTCAATCAGAAGTGGTGCTAGGTGGCGGCCAAGCTCCCCGACAGTGACGGAGCGGCAGGGCTGCCGAAAGGATGCCAAAGCGCGTAGAAAATTTTGGGATTACTGTTGAAGAAATTATGAAAAATCGTGGTCTTTGTTGCGCAATATGCCATACTCAGGGCAAAATAAAAAAAAATTGTTGCTGCGGCTGGTCGTTGTCGAGGGATAACATACTTTAGCATACCCACTGAGGTTCCCCGACGAAAATGGAGTTTCCCCTACAACAGGGAGTCAGTATACCCCGTGGAGAGGACTGCATGTTTGCTCAGCTCCTCAGCTTCCCAAACCAGGGATATGATTAAAGAAGGAATGAAGGAATATGCCGTAAAGTCTGCTACGTAGGCAAGGAGCCATGGCTCCTGCACCTCCCCCACCTGGAACCACCTGTCTTCAGTTCTGGGTCTAGCATGCGTGATCACCAGCAGTGGAGTAGCTAGACGTTTTCGGGGGGGGGGGGGGGGCAAGCACCTAAAGTTTCCGATTTTTCTCAAGACTGCATTAGGGTACGTTCTGCATACTGCAATGTAGGTTACAGACATACGACTGACTGTACATATAACACATACCAGACACATAAGTGTTTTCACTGATAGTGTTCTTTTGAATCTGAATCGTGAAATTGCAAATCAATTTTTTGGTAGGCTTACACAAAAAACATATGTAATTATTAAGAACAAAAAGAAATAATTGTAAGGGTTGTAGACCGTATGAGGGATAACATACACTGTATCATACAGGGATGTAAACTTTTAGTGAATGGTGACAGTGAGGTTCGCTGGGAGACTACTGACGCGGAGCGGAACCATCGGTTCGCTCGGAGCGTCCCGCCAGGAGGACTTTTTGCCAAAAATACCCTAGATTGCAGGAAATAACTCTTCCCGTGTCTCATTACTGCATGCCCAGAATAGCCAGTATCCAGATGTTTCATGTTCCTGGAAAATTTTAAGGAGACATTTTGTTCACGTTATAAATAGGCCTTCAAAAAATTGGGAATTCTGAGGCCTAACGGCTTACTGCAGACTATGATCAGTTGGACGAGAAGGAAATCAGGTAGTGTGATAGCTGGCGTTTTACCGACACCGGACGCATCGTTTGCGTTGTGAGTGGAATTCTTTGCACCATACTGAGACATTTCCTGAGGAACTGATGCTTCATTATCGTGAGAGCGTGAGATTGCGTGACCCACACGCTGAAAGCGTGAGAGGTGACAGCCCTGTGTTACAGTATAGAACCACCCGGACTACCCAATGAAATAGCGAAACTTTGCTCCCTGAGTCGCTCACCAACTGATCGTACACACACAAGAGAACAGCAACTAGGCTTTGCGATATGGGATGAAATTTACGACGTCTACATAAATGATGTACTGTGCCAAGGTGGGCAGGGCTTGTGCTATCTAGCTATGTGCAATGTAACTAATGAAGAAACTGGAGTGACTATACAGCGCGAGTAGCGCACCGAAAATTTTGGGTTCATATTACATAGAGAAATTGTCCACTTGAAAGCAAAAAACAGGTTAACTGCCGGTGCGACTAGTCGCCGTCAGGGACTGCATATTTTATCGTTAATTTCCGAATTTGTCACTTTTTTGAGCGGGGGGGGGGGGCGATCGCCCCCTACCCCCCTGTAGCTAAGCCACTGGTCACCAGTATGTTTATTTCGATGTTTATCATGCGTCTATTTGCAGTACAGGAAAAAATCTGGCATTCCAAACCAAGTAGGTTGCGACGAAAACCGCACTCTAAAACGTATGAAGTTACAACAATGCTACACTTAACCATCCGTTAGTGGCCAGTATGTGAGGAAGCTCTTGATCAGTTATTCTCAAAGACGGTCAGATATAGAAGTGGGTCTGCTGAGTTCGAGGGCTGCATTCCCAAAAGTCGAAAAAAGCTTCGATTGAAAGATTATATTTCATCTCACAGGGCTATGGAAGGAGAGTGTTCATATAATACGTCGCAAATACATTGTTAGTACTGAAATATAAATTGCAGAAATTTTAATTCTAGTAAACAATCAACCAACTTTCAAAACGATACCCTTTTCAATTGTACAGTCACCTCACGTCGCAGTTAAATTTCCGGAATATAACGTTACTAGTAGCTCTTTAACTACAAATACCAGTCTGCAAATGCACCACTACATAAATACATGCCACCGTGTGCGTAATATGATTGTCAACAACAGGGCACATGAAATTAGTCCTGGCTAGATATGACTGAATAAGGAATATACCACACAGACGCAACCTAGCACCCCTTCAGGAGAGCAAACTTGGAAGAAGTGAAGTAGTGACTCTATATTTACATGATTTAATTTCCTCCTTTGCTATATTTTGTTCTCGTCGAATATGATTTTTCTCAAAACCTAAAATCAATCTAGGGGCCCCACCGACAGGACCTGAGGGCCGCTGAGGGCCGCTGAGGGCCACGTTTGAGAATCACTACCTTAGACTCAACCTCGGGTTCATTCTTATACTCATCCTTGTTTGCGTTCCTGGAGTTATCAATTTGAAGCATTATTCGCAAGATTAGGCTAATTGAAATCTGGTTAATATATTGCCGCCGTGCTAGGTGGTTGCATAGCGAGGACGAATACGAGGACAAGTGAGAGGACAATTCCGAGGATGACTGGCAAGACGAATCCGCGAATGAATCCGAGGATGAATCTGCGAATGAGTCCGAAGTTACAGGGGCGTCTCTTTGATTTTGTAAGTGGGGGGGGGGTCTGGCCTAACACTTCTCTCCTGTCCTGGTTAGGAGTCTAAGAGAAGGGGGCCCAGATGCAAAATGGTGCCAAATGTTTCAATATTTGGAGGTATACTATGAAAATTGGGGTTGTACTTCATTGCCCAAAGGAATGCAGTCTCAGTCAGGGGTGGTGGTTGGATTTGCCGACATGGGGGCTAAGCGTCCTAACTCATGGGGGCCAGTTACTCTAAGCCCCGACAGATGCAATGGGTTGCCGAAATAATGCCGAACTCAAAATATAAGGCACACGAAATATAATTGGGGTTATAGTGAAAAAGAGTTCATATTTTTGTTTTCATTGAGAAAGTTGAATAAGTTTGGGCTATTATTGAAAAATCTGCCCTGCTTAATTTAACAGCAAATCAAGAAATTTGATAGGGTGACTACGTGGTCTTCGTCGGGAAGTACATTCTTTATCTTACGCATTAAGGCGGCTCCCAGACCAAACTGAAAAATCTTTTTCCTTACAAAATATGTTTCCCACGATGGTAAGGTTGAAAAAGGAATCTTCCAAAAGATAGGAAAAAGAGGTTAGAACTTCGCAACGTTGCATTTTCGTGTTTCTCTAGAATCACGACTACAATATTTGTGGAACCTTTAACGTTAAATAAATCCAATATGTTTGAAATGACGGACGTTACAGCTAGACAGAACTGAAGATGAAAGCGCGGGTAGCGCGAGAATTTTTTTTTTTTTTAGAAAGAATTGTTACAGAACTTACTGCCTATACGGACCTGATAAAGTGCCATGTGTAATACTTTCTGAGAACACCTATACCTTCAACACTACTCGCCTACATGTAGTTTTTTGGTCACTTCACTTTTTAGTTTCAGACGCGCATGCGAGAATGAATCCGAGAATGAATCAGAGGACGGACCAATCCGAAGACGCTTTTATAGGCAATTCGATCGAAACGAAGCGCTGAAGTGGATCAAATTGAATTATAATAGCTTAAATAAAAGTTTCCGATGTATCACCAGTTATTATAAAACACCTTTTTAATTTCTCTACATTTGATTGGAGGATTGGTGGTCACATGTTATGGGTGATTCGGCACTATCATCACGGTCGTATTTTATCCATCGTGCAATAGTCTAGTATAACACACTGCACGTCGTGTGTTATACTTAGTGTAAGACACGGTGGTGAGGTCACTATCACTGCGGTACGTTCAAACTATGCCGCAACTCAATCAATGCAGCTTTGGGGATCGCACATTGCGTATCGTACGTAATTAATGAACGCGTTGCTAGCAAACCTTGGTAGCTACCACAAGGACAAACACGAACCACAGTGACCGCCAAAACACAAATTTACTGAACCAACGACTAGATCAAAGTTATAAGGTGTTTTATAAAACAAATAATTAATGTTTTTCATTCGTGCGTGGTAGGAATAATTTCATTCGTTGAAAGATTGAACGTTCTATTCAATTCGGCTTCGCCTCATTGAATAAAACGTTCAGTCTTTCAACTCATGAAATAATTCATATTATATAGCACCTTATTTATTTCTCTACATTTGATTGGAGGATTGGTGGTCACATGCAATGGGTGATTCGGCACTATCATCACGGTCGTGTGTTATCCATCGTGCAATAGTCTAGTATAACACACGGTCGTGCAATAGTCTAGTAAAACACACGGCTGTGACGTCACAATCACTGCGCGTACGTACAAACTATGCCGCAACTCAATAAATCAACGCAGCTTTGGGGATCGCACATTGCATACCGTACGTAGTAGACGCGCAGCTAGCAAAAACGACAAACCATGGAGCTACTATACTACAC
>JAIZAY010001943.1:0-12396 GCA_029531755.1 Holothuria leucospilota | reverse complement strand
TTTCAAAAGCGAAACCATGCATACATGCTAAAAACAAAAATTAAAGTATGTTCAAATACTAAATTTTTTTTGACAGATGATCACCGGGGAATTAAAATTTGCAGACCTCCAGCCCCCACTGACGGGGTCAGAAGGGGAAAAAGCCCCCCAAAGGAACTTTTTTTACAATTTGGGTAAAATAAATTGGTGGGAAAGGGTTTACAAAATAATTTTTTCATTCATATACTTTTATTTTTTTAATTACGAAAGGGCCCCTGTAGGGGGCTATTTCAAATGGACACAGAATTTAATGCTGTGTGTTCATTAGGCCTCCATGTGGGCCTATAAGCTCATTTTCACACTGCACCACATAGTCCCTTGTGCGCTGCATAATGCTCTAAAAGCATCTGACACGTACGGCCCCCCCTTGCAGTGGTATAGATTGTCTGTACCATCTCTCATGTCTCCATGCAAATTAGAAAATTTTCTCACCAAACTTCACATGCAAGACCTCTGACTTTCAGTGGCATCATGCCCATTGAAGCTTGGGGGGCCCCCAAATATTTTCAAGGGTATCATAAAATTTGTCTAAAAGATGCATTTAAAATCCTTCACATGTCCAGTTAGAGTAATATGAGCAGTTAACTGTTTTTAAAAATGGCAATGGCCCCTTCCTCTGTAAGAAGTGGGGAAAATCAGTCAGGGGAAACCCTCGTTTGTAGTGTAGTTGTAAGTGAAAAAGTATCAAGTTAGGTCAATTATTGTATACTTTGGGTGCAACGTGAGATGGAACATTTTCAAGTTTTATGTGGGCGAGGACTGTGTTGTGTGGGTGAATGAGCGTAAGCCATAACAAACACACATCCCTGGTCGGGGGCTAATAATTTGAAGCAGCATAGAGGCCTATGCAATTATGCATATCTTAATCCTGCCATTTTTTACCAAAGAATAAACAAGCAGATAAACAGAACTGTAGCAAAAAAGAAGCAAAGCCTTATCCAGACATAGCACTTTCAAAAAGAGATCACAAGAGTTGCAACTTGTACCTCAGTGTCCTGAAGCTAAATATTATCTACACATCCTGTATTTGTATACAAATTAAACTGCCAGAGTAAAGAGCAAATGGAGAGTGCCTCCCATATAGCACAGCATATGGAGGGAGTTATGATCATGATCCTAGCTACATTACGAGATTCCTGCCTTTTAGAGACAGCTGTGTACCTGACACCACAGTTTATGAACCAAAAGTGCGGTAATAAAACTCGAACCTGCGCGTGACATTTTCCCCATCTCACTTGTTTGCATAGCCCATTGACAGTTATGAATGTTAACTACTGCACCTTTTCTCTTACAAGCACTGAGGCACAGGTGCAGTCCAAAAAAAGCTCTCTGTGATCATTGCTGACATGATTGTAAGCTGGCCATACCAATCTAAGGAGGCTAATTGAGGATGATGGGATAATGCTTGGGGGTGTTGGCAGATTGTGCCAGGATATTGTTACATGGTTTTTCATCATGTAATCCACGCTGTAATTCTTTGCACCTTCAGTGGAATAGAACCATGCATTGTGTATCGATAATACACCCTGCTCACCATACATAGTATGGAAAACAATAATAATTTGGCATGTTTTACTGCAGTGTGCAGATGTTTACAGCACAAATTGAGCTTATTAAAGATTGTAATAAATTCACTTAATGAATCTTCCCTTTCAGGGAAAGGTGTTTTTGCATTGAAGGAATTTGCCGTGGGAGACTTTCTATTTGAGTACGCAGGTGTTCTTAAAACATCTGAAGAAGTTTATGGAAAAGACCAAACTTACATTTTCCACTTTAAAGAGGATGGCAAAAGTTTGTGGTGAGTGATGGGTTTGTGATCAGTATGAAATTTATCCATTGTAGCGCTATGCTTTTTTACTTGTTCAATACAATTGTGTTGTACCCATAATGTTCCTGATGACATAATTGAATTCTATGTACTTTAAAAATGCTGCTGGTCTGTAGGATTGTTTCAGGTTCTGGTATTTAATTGCTACTGTACCTAACATAGGCAGTTGTGAGTTACTTAAACCTTTATTGTTTGCTTTTGCTTAAACATTATGACAATCTTGGAGGAATGTTTGCACAGTGTTTATGACATGTTTCACACTAACTGTGCCAAAATGTAGATCTCTTCATTTTTCAGAGAATACACTCACTCGTGCAACCAGCTGACACACAACTAATGATTTATACGCACAGAAACATAACCACTGGGCACAAACTGACGCACAACTTTTTCACCCCAACAATCAGTAATGATAACTAGCAATTTCGCCAATACTGTACATTCATTGTGCAAATTTATTCAAAAAGTATAGCACTTTTTTGTCCCTATATTGTTTATCTACAGACTGATTCTTATATAGCTTAAAAGAAAAAGATACCATAAATATAAATGTAAAAATGGTAGAAAAAATGTAAAAATGTAAAAAAAAAAAAAAAAAACCCAGAATAAAGTGTGTTGCATTAAACTCAAATTTATTTTGACCCCTTCTTTTTTAATTTTGACACTTGTAATTTTTTTCTAAAGGGTCTGTGACTCCTGAAAAAAATTGACGAGTGAAAAACCTGTTTGTGATGAACAAAAATGAAGATAATATGTTTATTGACTTTTATCTAGACCATCCAGTGTGATAGAAAAAATAAAATGAAGCTCAAGAAAAGGAAAAAAAGGTAAAACCTGTGTGGTGGTGTGGTGGTGGGTAGTGAAATACTACAGTTACAATGAAAACGGGTCTATTAAACAAACTTATAACGAATACATACGGTATGTACACATAGAAAGGTATCGGCACAGGCTATTGATTGTTGAGTGTTTAAATGATATGCAGTGTAATTTCTATACTGAAGGAGTCATATCAGTACTCTTTTTAGAAGTGAAATAGATACTGCACAGTTCTTAAGATAATTTTTGTATGGTTTACATGCATTGGAGGTAAATAGGGAGGTCAAAGGTCAAGTTGAAAATGGTAAAGATTTTGGACTTTTTGCTTTGGACCACTTTTTGATCCCCCATAATTTCACCATTTGAAACACTAGAAGCCTGTAACTTTTTCAGGTTCTAAAGGCTTAGCCATAGAATAGGTAACTGTAGTACAGTATGACACTTTTCTGAGATGAACTTTGGAAATTATAGGGGTTCAAAATTTAAAAGAAGTGCAAACACTGAAAAAGAAGTGCGAACCAATTGGTTGGAAACTGGGCCGTAAAACTCCATCTAACTAACTACACATTGATTCATAACTCTTTAAGTAAACAAGACACCACAACCAAAATTATACCAACAGTAGAATATGATAAAGAGGAGTAACTGGTAAAACTTTTGTTATTATAGAAGGTCAGCGACAGGGTCAAAGGTCAACTCAAAAAATGGCAATTTTTTCGCATTTTTTCTGTGGGACCATGTTTGACCCCCCCCCCCCCCTAATTTCACCATTGAATATACCAGTGGCCTGTTACGCCACGTAAGCTTTCACATCTACCCATATAATGTTTGACTGAAATATGGCATCTTCTATGTTCGAACTCATGGAGTGACGGGATTAAAAATTGAAAAAGTCACAGATGCATAGAACGAAAAGCAATGTTCAAGCACCATTATCTCCCAAATGAAGAGAGATACACTGTTTTTAATGCCAAATTCATAACATATGGCTATAAATTACCCCACATATGTATTTTAAGCCTTGTATCTTTCTCCATTTTGAAGATATTAGGCCCCCAGAATGGCCAAAATCACACTTTGGCATCTCAGGAGTGCTTGTTTAGGGGTCGGGAGCAACATTCATAGAGCTGTGCTCAAAGACCGAATGGAATTTTGACCTAATTTTTTCTGTGTGTTCTATAGACTAGTATAGCTATATGTGTGTGTTGAATTTCAGCCAAATCTGAGATGGTACCCAGCCATGATTTTTTGGAAATTTGTTAAGTTGACAGGAATGACCCAACACTATAAACCTACATAAATTTCATTTACAAATGAAATGCTTAGGAGTTATCTCCTTTTCATTTTCTTTATTGAAAACTGGAGCCTTATGCATCAAACCACTGGGTACCTTAAAGCATTACTTGATATTTTTAATTTTTCCCCACTATGGGAGCAACTTGGGAACATTTTTGTGAAACGTGTCTTACTGTGATATTTTAAATGTTCAATGACTTACTGCTGGTTCTTAAAAAATATTAGTCTCTTACAAGTGTTGTTATTTATACTAACATAAAGTATAGTTCATAATCATAATTCAACATAGTTTTTAGTATTTTCTTGAAATTTTATAGCAGTCAGCTCTTACTGTTACACCTGTTTATTTATTGTTTTGGGGTTCATGGTTTATTATTGTTTTGTGTTCACGATGAAGTTTGTTTGTTTGTTGCTTCCTTTGCCAGCTTTTTTTGTGATTGGACAGTTATTTTGTGAAAAAGTGATACTGCTTTAAGATTTTACTGCACCTGGTGATTAGTTTTGAAATGGTAAGTTTTACAACATGATGTACAGCTTGGCCTCATATATCAAAATTTGTTTTTTTTTTTAGTCTGACATCATGGCAGATAATTTTGCTGGTATGAATGAAAGCCATAGTCAATAGTACCATCAAAAGAGATATGAAACTCCATTTCCAGAGAACTTAGTGCCCAGTCAGTAAGTTGTAATTAATAGTTTGTACCAGTCAAAAAACCATGCATGCAAGTCCCAGTTTAATGAAATGGCACTGACGCGGAATCTATAATTCTGACCAAGTGTACTCTGGATTTGATCATCAGGAATTCCTCAAGTTTTTTTTTCCAGAAAATAGTCTTCTGTTAGCCATTATCAGCTCAGGTACTACCCTTCTGCTTTAACACTGAGTTTGATTGTTTCCTTGATTGGTACAGAAAATTGAGGTTTGTGGTCCCTTCCTTTGTTTAGGCACTGGAAACTTTTACAGAAAATGATCAAAATGGGGCTATAAAGTCTTTGACCTTCTTTGAGAAAATATTTTGTCGGCGAAACTGATTTTTATTAATATCCCATAAACCTCCTGTATTTATAAAGTAACATTTTGTAACTGACCATGTCTCATGATAAGATGAATGAGTAGAAGAAAGGAATATCTGAAATACTTGCAAGCAAGCAGTCATATTTTTGTTGATTTTGTAGCATAGATGCCACTGAGAGTAACAGATTAGGAAAATATGCAAATGATGATTGGCTTCGTCCTAACGCAATTGCCAAAAAAATTAAGGCTCCGGGAGGACATCCAGCACTGGCTCTATTTTGCCTCAGACCCATCCGTTCTGGTCAAGAAATTAGGTACGACTATGGGCAACCAGAATCTGAGTGGAGAATGAAGGTGAGTCACTTTCTATGTTTCACCTTTGCAACAATATTTCTAATCTGGTGTGTCTTTGTAATTAATTTGTTGACTTATGGCTGATGTGATATGTAGCTTTTCCTAAAAATGTTAAGTTACTGTGCTCTACACTTCCTTGCATTTTTACAGCAAACATCTGAACTTTTGGGAAAAGTAGATGAAGGAGATTCAAGAGATGATGATGAACTTTCTGGTAAGAATCTTATAAGGCTACTTCAAGTTGAGGTGAATGGACAACTGAAGGGAAATGAATAGGCTGGATAGCCCGAAGTTAATAGGATTAGTAGGTGTCTATTCACTTCAGTTTGAGGTTGTCTTACATGAAGTATATACCTTTATGAGTGTGCTTCTTATACCTTGTATTACTTACTTTTTTATCAATACAGACCAAAGGATCTCCAGTTGGAATAAATTTAGTTTTGTAGTCATGTACAATTTATGATAGTACTGTGAGGGTGGTTGAGTATTCCTAAAAATTGTCCATTGTAAAGTTTTCACAGAGCTAAGCATATTGAAGACATTGCCTGAAGCTAATTTTGTTTGGAGCTGGGAAACCAAACTTCTCAATTTGTGACTGTTTACTGATTGACATCTGAGAAAAAAATTCAACAGCTGAAGGATAGCTCACATTACACAGCATGTACAGAGTGGTATGGTTATACAAAAGGGTCTTGTATGAAGAACACCTATTGCCTGATGTAACACTAGGCAGTCACCCACTGCTTAGGAATATCTAAAGAATGCATTCTAGAACATCTCCTTAAATGGCAATGTTTACATTAAGGTGCAGGATCGCAAGATTTCCACAGCTGTTCTCAAAATTCCCCCTAAAATGAAATGCAAGGGGGGGGGGTTTGTTTTCTGTTTTTCAAAGAAATAGAATAAACATAGCCCTTTTACTTCTGTTCAGCTACATTCAGAACTCAGAGCAAACCTATTGATTCAGCCTCAAATTAGTGTCGAGCACTGAATTGAAATTAGGAAATTCCCCAATTCTTATTGCTATCACCCCCCCCCCAATATATGAACACATGCAAGCATGAACATGTGCACCATTAAAAATGCATACTGAGTTAATTGATACCAATAACCTACGAGAATGTTAAAGGGTACTACCATATATCAATGCTTCCTCACATCCAATACAAGGTGACATCTTTGCAACTCAGAACTTGTACAAAAATTCACAAATTCCTCCCTGTTCAGTATACACACACATTCAAAGTGCTAATGAGGACAATAGATTCACCCAGCCCCTCTATTCCCTTCCAAGTTTTTCAGAGATGGAATACCCACATCCTGCTTAACACTACCTTGTGTTACACCAATTCAATACTTTTCATCTTTCATCCTGTGTCATTTTGAATTTCTTTTACTCTGCACAAGTACGGGTACGTCATGTTCAAGACGATTAGATGATGCTACATGCAGGGAACAGGGGTTTCTTTGAAAAATTGAATACAGCCCCACACTATGGTAATACAGTTCAAGAAATGTTTCAAAGGCTGTCAAGAACTATTTTCAGCTCCAGGGAGCAAAAGCTATTTTCAAGCCTTGTAAACTCTGTGAAAACTTTACAATGGACAATTTTTAGGAATACTCAACCACCCTCACAGTACTATCATAAATTGTACATGACTACAAAACTAAATTTATTCCAACTGGAGATCCTTTGGTCTGTATTGATAAAAAAGTAAGTAATACAAGGTATAAGAAGCACACTCATAAAGGTATATACTTCATGTAAGACAACCTCAAACTGAAGTGAATAGACACCTACTAATCCTATTAACTTCGGGCTATCCAGCCTATTCATTTCCCTTCAGTTGTCCATTCACCTCAACTTGAAGTAGCCTTATAAGATTCTTACCAGAAAGTTCATCATCATCTCTTGAATCTCCTTCATCTACTTTTCCCAAAAGTTCAGATGTTTGCTGTAAAAATGCAAGGAAGTGTAGAGCACAGTAACTTAACATTTTTAGGAAAAGCTACATATCACATCAGCCATAAGTCAACAAATTAATTACAAAGACACACCAGATTAGAAATATTGTTGCAAAGGTGAAACATAGAAAGTGACTCACCTTCATTCTCCACTCAGATTCTGGTTGCCCATAGTCGTACCTAATTTCTTGACCAGAACGGATGGGTCTGAGGCAAAATAGAGCCAGTGCTGGATGTCCTCCCGGAGCCTTAATTTTTTTGGCAATTGCGTTAGGACGAAGCCAATCATCATTTGCATATTTTCCTAATCTGTTACTCTCAGTGGCATCTATGCTACAAAATCAACAAAAATATGACTGCTTGCTTGCAAGTATTTCAGATATTCCTTTCTTCTACTCATTCATCTTATCATGAGACATGGTCAGTTACAAAATGTTACTTTATAAATACAGGAGGTTTATGGGATATTAATAAAAATCAGTTTCGCCGACAAAATATTTTCTCAAAGAAGGTCAAAGACTTTATAGCCCCATTTTGATCATTTTCTGTAAAAGTTTCCAGTGCCTAAACAAAGGAAGGGACCACAAACCTCAATTTTCTGTACCAATCAAGGAAACAATCAAACTCAGTGTAAAAGCAGAAGGGTAGTACCTGAGCTGATAATGGCTAACAGAAGACTATTTTCTGGAAAAAAAACTTGAGGAATTCCTGATGATCAAATCCAGAGTACACTTGGTCAGAATTATAGATTCCGGTCAGTGCCGTTTCATTAAACTGGGACTTGCATGCATGGTTTTTTGACTGGTACAAACTATTAATTACAACTTACTGACTGGGCACTAAGTTCTCTGGAAATGGAGTTTCATATCTCTTTTGAGGTACTATTGACTATGGCTTTCATTCATACCAGCAAAATTATCTGCCATGATGTCAGACTAAAAAAAAACAAATTTCTGATATATGAGGCCAAGCTGTACCTCATGTTGTAAAACTTACCATTTCAAACTAATCACCAGGTGCAGTAAAATCTTTAAAGCAGTATCACTTTTTCACAAAATAACTGTCCATCACAAAAAAGCTGGCAAAGGAAGCAACAACAAACAAACTTCATTGTGAACACAAACAATAATAAACCATGAACCCCAAAACAATAAATAAACAGGTGTAACAGTAAGAGCTGACTGCTATAAAATTTCAAGAAAATACTAAAAACTATGTTGAATTATGATTATGAACTATACTTTATGTTAGTATAAATAACAACACTTGTAAGAGACTAATATTTTTTAAGAACCAGCAGTAAGTCATTGAACATTTAAAATATCACAGTAAGACATGTTTCACAAAAATGTTCCCAAGTTGCTCCCATAGTGGGGAAAAATTAAAAATATCAAGTAATGCTTTAAGGTACCCAGTGGTTTGATGCATAAGGCTCCAGTTTTCAATAAAGAAAATGAAAAGGAGATAACTCCTAAGCATTTCATTTGTAAATGAAATTTATGTAGGTTTATAGTGTTGGGTCATTCCTGTCAACTTAACAAATTTCCAAAAAATCATGGCTGGGTACCATCTCAGATTTGGCTGAAATTCAACACACATATAGCTATACTAGTCTATAGAACACACAGAAAAAATTAGGTCAAAATTCCATTCGGTCTTTGAGCACAGCTCTATGAATGTTGCTCCCGACCCCTAAACAAGCACTCCTGAGATGCCAAAGTGTGATTTTGGCCATTCTGGGGGCCTAATATCTTCAAAATGGAGAAAGATACAAGGCTTAAAATACATATGTGGGGTAATTTATAGCCATATGTTATGAATTTGGCATTAAAAACAGTGTATCTCTCTTCATTTGGGAGATAATGGTGCTTGAACATTGCTTTTCGTTCTATGCATCTGTGACTTTTTCAATTTTTAATCCCGTCACTCCATGAGTTCGAACATAGAAGATGCCATATTTCAGTCAAACATTATATGGGTAGATGTGAAAGCTTACGTGGCGTAACAGGCCACTGGTATATTCAATGGTGAAATTAGGGGGGGGGGGTCAAACATGGTCCCACAGAAAAAATGCGAAAAAATTGCCATTTTTTGAGTTGACCTTTGACCCTGTCGCTGACCTTCTATAATAACAAAAGTTTTACCAGTTACTCCTCTTTATCATATTCTACTGTTGGTATAATTTTGGTTGTGGTGTCTTGTTTACTTAAAGAGTTATGAATCAATGTGTAGTTAGTTAGATGGAGTTTTACGGCCCAGTTTCCAACCAATTGGTTCGCACTTCTTTTTCAGTGTTTGCACTTCTTTTAAATTTTGAACCCCTATAATTTCCAAAGTTCATCTCAGAAAAGTGTCATACTGTACTACAGTTACCTATTCTATGGCTAAGCCTTTAGAACCTGAAAAGTTACAGGCTTCTAGTGTTTCAAATGGTGAAATTATGGGGGATCAAAAAGTGGTCCAAAGCAAAAAGTCCAAAATCTTTACCATTTTCAACTTGACCTTTGACCTCCCTATTTACCTCCAATGCATGTAAACCATACAAAAATTATCTTAAGAACTGTGCAGTATCTATTTCACTTCTAAAAAGAGTACTGATATGACTCCTTCAGTATAGAAATTACACTGCATATCATTTAAACACTCAACAATCAATAGCCTGTGCCGATACCTTTCTATGTGTACATACCGTATGTATTCGTTATAAGTTTGTTTAATAGACCCGTTTTCATTGTAACTGTAGTATTTCACTACCCACCACCACACCACCACACAGGTTTTACCTTTTTTTCCTTTTCTTGAGCTTCATTTTATTTTTTCTATCACACTGGATGGTCTAGATAAAAGTCAATAAACATATTATCTTCATTTTTGTTCATCACAAACAGGTTTTTCACTCGTCAATTTTTTTCAGGAGTCACAGACCCTTTAGAAAAAAATTACAAGTGTCAAAATTAAAAAAGAAGGGGTCAAAATAAATTTGAGTTTAATGCAACACACTTTATTCTGGGTTTTTTTTTTTTTTTTTACATTTTTACATTTTTTCTACCATTTTTACATTTATATTTATGGTATCTTTTTCTTTTAAGCTATATAAGAATCAGTCTGTAGATAAACAATATAGGGACAAAAAAGTGCTATACTTTTTGAATAAATTTGCACAATGAATGTACAGTATTGGCGAAATTGCTAGTTATCATTACTGATTGTTGGGGTGAAAAAGTTGTGCGTCAGTTTGAGCCCAGGGGTTTTGTTTCTGTGCGTCAAAATCAAAAGTTGTGTGTCACCTGGATGCCCGAGTCAGTGAAATCACTGAAAAATGAAGAGATCTACATTTTGGCACAGTTAGTGTGAAACATGTCATAAACACTGTGCAAACATTCCTCCCAGATTGTCATAATGTTTAAGCAAAAGCAAACAATAAAGGTTTAAGTAACTCACAACTGCCTATGTTAGGTACAGTAGCAATTAAATACCAGAACCTGAAACAATCCTACAGACCAGCAGCATTTTTAAAGTATATAGAATTCAATTATGTCATCAGGAACATTATGGGTACAACACAATTGTATTGAACAAGTAAAAAAGCATAGCGCTACAATGGATAAATTTCATACTGATCACAAACCCATCACTCACCACAAACTTTTGCCATCCTCTTTAAAGTGGAAAATGTAAGTTTGGTCTTTTCCATAAACTTCTTCAGATGTTTTAAGAACACCTGCGTACTCAAATAGAAAGTCTCCCACGGCAAATTCCTTCAATGCAAAAACACCTTTCCCTGAAAGGGAAGATTCATTAAGTGAATTTATTACAATCTTTAATAAGCTCAATTTGTGCTGTAAACATCTGCACACTGCAGTAAAACATGCCAAATTATTATTGTTTTCCATACTATGTATGGTGAGCAGGGTGTATTAACACAATGCATGGTTCTATTCCACTGAAGGTGCAAAGAATTACAGCGTGGATTACATGATGAAAAACCATGTAACAATATCCTGGCACAATCTGCCAACACCCCCAAGCATTATCCCATCATCCTCAATTAGCCTCCTTAGATTGGTATGGCCAGCTTACAATCATGTCAGCAATGATGAGAGAGCTTTTTTTGGACTGCACCTGTGCCTCAGTGCTTGTAAGAGAAAAGGTGCAGTAGTTAACATTCATAACTGTCAATGGGCTATGCAAACAAGTGAGATGGGGAAAATGTCACGCGCAGGTTCGAGTTTTATTACCGCACTTTTGGTTCATAAACTGTGGTGTCAGGTACACAGCTGTCTCTAAAAGGCAGGAAACTCGTAATGTAGCTAGGATCATGATCATAACTCCCTCCATATGCTGTGCTATATGGGAGGCACTCTCCATTTGCTCTTTACTCTGGCAGTTTAATTTGTATACAAATACAGGATGTGTAGATAATATTTAGCTTCAGGACACTGAGGTACAAGTTGCAACTCTTGTGATCTCTTTTTGAAAGTGCTATGTCTGGATAAGGCTTTGCTTCTTTTTTGTTACAGTTCTGTTTATCTGCTTGTTTATTCTTTGGTAAAAAATGGCAGGATTAAGATATGCATAATTGCATAGGCCTATGCTGCCTTCAATTATTAGCCCCCGACCAGGGATGTGTGTTTGTTATGGCTTACGCTCATTCACCCACACAACACAGTCCTCGCCCACATAAAACTTGAAAATGTTCCATCTCACGTTGCACCCAAAGTATACAATAATTGACCTAACTTGATACTTTTTCACTTACAACTACACTACAACGAGGGTTTCCCCTGACTGATTTTCCCCACTTCTTACAGAGGAAGGGGCCATTGCCATTTTTAAAAACAGTTAACTCCTCATATTACTCTAACTGGACATGTGAAGGATTTTAAATGCATCTTTTAGACAAATTTTATGATACCCTTGAAAATATTTGGGGGCCCCCCAAGCTTCAATGGGCATGATGCCACTGAATGTCAGAGGTCTTGCATGTGAAGTTTGGTGAGAAAATTTTCTAATTTGCATGGAGACATGAGAGATGGCATACCACTGCAAGGGGGTGCCGTAGGCGACTTTTTAAGCCATT
>JAIZAY010001945.1:0-12377 GCA_029531755.1 Holothuria leucospilota | reverse complement strand
TTGCAGAGATGACAACATCAGACCTAACTAAATGCACAAAAGGTGGCAATGGAGTTGCACTAGAAGGATTATCAAAACTGGAGCAGGAACTTTGCACAGTTTTGTGGAGGGTTGAAATTATAGGGAAGAAAGGTAGAACAGTTCCTGTACTAATGACAAACAAGTTTAAAGATGCAATGGCTGTGCTCCACCAGAGTAGAAGTAAAGCTGGGATTTTGGAAGAAAACAACTATGCATTTGCAAATGTGCCACACAGCAACAGCCACCTACAGTAAGAGGAGCCGACAGAATCAGAATACATGCCAGAAATTGTGGTGCAACACATCCTGAATATGTGACATCAACAGGCCTTCGTAAGCATGTTGCCACAGTTTGCCAAATTTTGAACTTGAAAGACAATGAACTCGATGTAATAGTAAAATTCATGGGTCATGATATTCGGACCCATAGGGAGTACTATCTGTTACCAGAACAAACATTGCAGTTAGCAAAGGTGTCCAAGGTTCTGTTCAGCATAGAGAATGGAAACCTCCAAAGCATGTCTGTGAAGAGTTTGGACGACATCCAAATGAGTCCTGATGAAGGTACAGTATTAATAATTTAAATTATGCATTGCGTCGTAGTGGTAAATAGTGCTAAGGAACTTAACTGAGTTGGAAAGTGTTTGTGATTCATGATGCTTAACAGGAAAGAAATATAACATCCAGTTCCACTACTGTACAGAAACCAGATTAAAACCAGATTAAGACAGTCTATTTGGTAATTTTTAGTTTATCTCAGGCGGGTGATGCCAGAGTTGAATCTGTGTCCGATCAAGGAACAAACTGCAGGGGAAATGGGATGTGTAATGTAGCAATTATCTCAGAAATGCATTTGCAGCCAGAATCTAAAGAAGCATAAGATGGATATGTTGTTTGGTGAATGTGTATGGAATATATATGTCAACTGCCATTGCTTCAAGAAGTTATAAGTAAACAAAATTCTTCAAATATGAGACGAAAATGGGAGAATAAAACATGAAACCAGGAGGCCTGGAGAAATGATATAAAACTGTTAGGCCCCCAGTAAAATTTGGAGAGATGAAAAATATGAAATTGATAGCGATCATTTGAACACTATTCCCAAGCCTAGATCTCCAAAATTCATATGGGGATGTGTCTCAATAAGTTTTTTTTTTATGCAATCTCTTTTTTGATTAAGGTTGCTAACTGGACATTTCAAATTAAATATTTGACCAAGAGGTGGTAATGATATGCCTAATGTAGTAATTTCCAACCATTTATCCTTTTTCAGAGGTCCCAGTAGATGAAAGCATCGTGGATGATAGCCAGAAACCATCTGCTACAACTGATGATTCAGATGTGACTGATGTAGAGGACAATAGTGAACATTTAGGCTCAGAGGCCATCTCACCAGCTGAAAATTCTGGTGTGGACAACATGTCAAAAGCCATCTCACCAGCTGAAAATTCTGGTGTGGACAACAAGTCGAAAGTGGGTGCAGGTAGGAAAATCCTAAAAAAGCTATACCGTACCACCATTTAACCTCATAGCAGGTGTCGAATATGTACTCCTGTTTTGACGTACATTCTCTAACACCTGCAAACAAGGGTGAAATTAAGGTTGGCTGAACCAGGGGCCACATTCAGTTGAAAAGTGTCCACTAGTCCCTGCTTTTTATGGGACCAGGGGCCCTTTTAGGTTTACTAGAAGACAGTAATGGAAAACTCATTTGACCTTACATTTTACAAAAAAATGTACTATGGATAACAGGGTCAGATGACGGGCGCTACTTTTGATAAAATAGCAGCACCTGGGCCCCGTTCCACAAAGATGAACTTAAGTTCGATCTTAAGTTTGATCTTAAGTTTGATATTTTTATGATCAAACTTATCCTACGAACGATCGTTAAGTTGCGTTCCACAAAATCAAACTTGAGCTACGATTGATTCACTGTAAAAAGTTCACCTTTAAGAGGCTATGATGACGTCATTACATGAAAAACTGGGCAACATTATACTGTCGGCGACCAAGCAAACACTGATTTGTAAACACAAATCCGGTAAGTTTAAATGCGATTAGATTTGCTACCTATCGCCGAGTAGACAAAAATCACTTAAAAGCCCTTGTTTGCAGTACGTGAAGTAATAAAGCACCGTAGAAAATTGGCTCAGGCATACTAAACCCCATATTTTAATGGTTTATTTTGTCAGTCTAATTCAGCATATAGTGGACGTCAGTGATAGGCCCATACTCAAGGTGTGCAGTCTTGGCTAGGCCTATCCAAGGCGTAAAGTCTTACGCTAAACACAGGCTGATTTACGGCATTATGCCTTGGGTTTGATTGCTGTTGCGTGGGGAGTTCCGTAGAGTCAAACAATGGCGTAAAATTAAAATGGTGTTTTAGTTTCAGAATTAGGTTCAACCAGTAGGAACTTGAATTTAAGTAGAAAAAGAGTAAGGCAGTAACATAGAATTAAAAGTAAGGGAGAATGACGTCAAGAAATGAATACTGAGGCCGCGGATAGTTTGATGACGTCATGCGTTGTCGGGCAAAAAGTCTTGACTGGAAACGGCGCGTAACACAAATCCAAAGGCAGGAAACACTCAGGCTTGAGAAACTTGTGGAAAAATGGTCAGTTCGTGTTCGATGTGCGACCGTTCCAATCGGTACTAGCGAGACGGAGCTCTTAAAAGTTCACAGGTAATTCTTAAATTGATATTATGGTGATAATGCAGCCACAAAAATAAAATTTTCGGTGTAGAATGTAGGCAAGGAAATGCCTAACGTTAACTTAGTGTGGTTAGGTCCTGCAGCACTATAGGCCTACAGCATATCCGATATCGTTTGGCAAAGCTTTCTTGCATGATAATCAAATAAGTATTGCTGATTTAGCGAGTAAAATTTTACCCTCCTCCCTGCCAGAGAAAAAGGCAGGTCTAAATCCTAGTTTAGGCCTTGCTTGGGCTATCTAGTATAGGCCTTCATACCGTGCCTGTAATCATAGTTCGTGTAGTTTAACTGGTACTAATAGAAAGGTATAGGCATTCGGGGCAAAACTGGCGTAATGTTTCAGACAATTTATTCGCACAGAGTCCAATGTTCGAACATAAATTATGCTGTAAAACAATCAGAATACCTCAAAGTACCAATCAGTTCCATTTCCTCCTGTTTCTCCACCATCTAGTTTTAGATATCAAACGAACAAAATTTCGCACCGTACGTACATTATGTATGTAAAAAGTTCCCGACGAGAGTCTTTTGCCCGACAAAGCGTGACGTCATCAAAATGTTGTTGGCTTCATTCGCTCGGTGTGTGAGTAGTTAGAGCGACATCATTCTCCCTTACTTTTAATTCTATGGGCAGTAATCAAGTTATCGCGCTCATCATGACTTACTTTACTTAGCCTAGGCTAGGTCATTGCCATTGGAAATGATGAGGCTATCAATTAACAGCACAACTTAAGTTAGGCCTAACGTTTAGGGCCTGCTTATCAGGGCAAATTGACCAAGTTTGATAATCATATTTTAAAGGCCTAACGTTAGCCTAGCTAGTACCATAAGGCTTAACTACGGTCTAAGAAAGTGACAAATGTTGTGGTCTAATTACTTGGGCATGACATGACCACTCGGAATAAACATGACACAACTATCAATGACACTGAGTCGAGTAAAGTTAGGCCTACCAAAATTCTTCATGGCATAGGCCCTTATGTTAGTACATTCCAATGGGCAAGGCCTCTGTAGGCCTATGCCTAACGTTAGGCCTACTCCTAAAGTCTTACGTAGGCTAAGTTATACTAACCTTGGCCAGGGGCCAAGGCTATCATCACAAGGGCTTTCGCTGTCGCCCACTGTTGGCAACAAATACTAAACAACATGGACTCGCCTATGCCATATATACCTGGCTGATGCTAAGAATCCCTTTTTTTTTCCCCAAATTTTTTCCAAAAATGCCATTTTTTAAAAAAAATTAACCAAAATAAAAAAAAGGGGGGGGCCGGGGGGGGGCTTTAATAACCCATACAAATTTCACTGGGAAGAATGATCCCCTAAAGGGGCCCAATGTTTCCCAACAATTGGTGGGTTTTACCATAAAAAATTTGGGGGGAGGGGTACTAAAGGTTAAAATTCTGAAAAGGGTTTGGGATTGTGGGCCCATAAAAGCGCCTTCACCCCCCAAATCCCTGGAACTAACTTAAACTTTTTTTTTTTACAAAAAATAAATTACCAACTTTTTCCCAAGTTAATGTGCACCATTGCTAAGACAAAAATTGTCACCCTTTTTAAAAGGAAAAATACCAAAAACTTTTCCGTAAAAATATTTTTCCAGATGGGCCCTTTACCAGTATTGCTCTGCCCTGGCAAGAAAAAAGAAAAGAAAGGCAGAATTGAAATTTTGTTGGGGTTTTAAACTTTAAAAAACCTTTTTTAAAAAAATGGTGGTTTTTTACATTTTAAAATTTGGTTTTTTTTTTTTTTTTAATTTGATATTGTGGGCTTCATTTCCCCCCCCCCCCCATTTTTAATAAAGCTTACTTTTTTTTTTAAAACAGGAAAAATTTTTTTCCCTGAAAGTCCAAAAATGAGAAAACCCTTTTTAAACTTTAAAAGGGGGGGGGAAACCTAAATTTTCCCCTCCAAAAGGAAAGGTTTTTTAATTCCCCGGGGGAAATCCTTATACCGGTTTTTTTTTTTTTAAAAAGGGTTTTTCTGGGCCGGAAAAAAGGAAAAAGGATTATTCTTTTTTAAACATTTTTTGTTGAAGAAGGCCCATAAAAATTTGCCACTTTAAAAATGATTTTTTTTTAGAGTTTTCCCTTGATTGATTTTTTTCGGGGAAAAAAATTTGGCAATTTAGGGGGTTTAGCAAATTAAAAAATTATCTTTAAAATAATGGGGGCGGCCCTTTAATTAAAATTTGAAAAAAAGGGGGGGAAATTTTGAGTTTTTTTCACAATTTTAAAAACCAAAAAATTTTTCATTTTAAGGAGAAAAAAGGGAAAAAAATTTTTTTTCAAACAGGCAGTGTGGTTGAATTTGTAATCATGCGGGCATTTTTTTTTGGGGGTTTTTTTTTCTCCTGAACTTTTTAAAAGAAAACCGTGGTAAAGTCACGTAAGGAAAAAAACATTTGGGGGGGGGCCCATTACGCGCCATAATTTTTGCCGGAATTATGGTTATTGGTTTTTTCACCAAAATAGGGGGATAATAGGCAAAAAGAAAAAGATTTTTTTTATGGTTTTAATTTGGGTGTAACCCCCTTTAAATGTAATGAAGAATTTTAAAAAATAATTTTAAGCGTTGGAAATATTTTCAAAAAGTAAATTTTCCCCCCAAAAATTTTTTTGTAAAAAAAAAAAAAACAAAAGTCAAGGCCAAGGTTCATAAGGTAATTTTTTTTTTAAAAACTTAAAAAAAAAAAATTTTTAGGGGGGGGGGGGGGCCTTTAAATTTTTAAAATTTACAAGAAAATTTTTTTCCTTTTCCTTTTAAATTTTCATATCGAAAAACCCTTTGCCCGGGCCCTACAAAATATTTGCTTTTTCCCCCTTCCAATGGTTTATAATATTTTTAGTTTTTTTAAACAAAAAACCCAAAAATAGTGGAAACCCAGGTTTTTCGGGGGGTGAAAAATTTTTATACCCCCTTTAATATAATTTTTTTAAAAAATTTTTGGGTTAAAGCTTTGGGGCCCCCCATGTTTTTTATTTTTTTTCAAAAAATTATTATTTTAAAAACAAAAAAAAAAAATTTTTAAGTGAGGGTTTAAGCAGGTGGGGGTCCTAAATACCCCTGTTTAAAAATTTTTCCCATTAAAAAAAAAATGGTTTACTAACATTTGTAAAAAAGAATTTATTTTTTACTAAAATTTTTTTTAAATTAATTCCACCCCTTTAAGCTTTTTTTTTTCAGAGGCCCAAAAATTTTCGAAGCCCAACTTTGTTTTTGGGGGGTGCCCCCCCATGCCAATAAAAAATTTCGGTTTTTTAAAAAAAAATAAAAAAATATCTTTTTCGAAATTTGAAAAAGGGAAAACGTCACAATCCCCAGCCCAAAAAAAAAAAAAAAAAGTTAAATCAAATTTTTTTAAAAAAATTAAAAAAGGGGGAAATTTTTTTTGAACCCCTAAACCATTTTTTTTTTTTAAAACTTTAATTTAAAAAAGGGGCCCCCTTTAAAGGGGGGGGGGTTTTCCCCGGGGGAAATTGTACCTGTACCTTTCATCTTAACAATTAAGGGCCCTTTTGTTCATTTTATTTTAAAAGGGGGTTTTTCCTTTGGGGGAATAAAAGTTTAGGGGAAAAACTTTGGGGAGACGCTTTTGGGGTTTTTAAAAGGACATTTTGGGGCAAAAAGACCACCCAAAACTTTTTTTTTAAAAGCGGGGGAAACCATTCAAAATTTAAAATTTTTGGATTAAAAAAAACCAAAATAAAAAAAAAATTCATTCATTCCGCAATTTTGAAAATTCCAAAACCACTTCACCAAAAAAAGGTGTGGAATCGGGGAATTTTGGAAAAGGGGCCAAAAAAATTTTTTTCAAAGGGGGGAAAAATACGGGATTCCCCCAAAAAAAAAGGTGGGAAAGGGCCTCAATAAAAATTTTTGATAGGGTTTGGTTTTTAAAGGATTTTTTTTTTGGGAAAAAAACCCCTTTTTAAAACAAAGGAATTGTTAAAAGGCACTTTTGGAAAGGGTAAAGTAAATTTAAAGTAAAAGGGGAAAGGGCCCCTTAAAAGGGGGGGGGGGGGGGGGATTTAAAATTTTTTTTTGAAATTTGGTTTTGTTTTAGTTTCGATTTAAAGAAAAACAAAAAAAAATTTGAAAGAAAAAGGAACGCCAATTAAAAATGAAAAATTTTAAAAATTGAAAAACCAACAAAGCCCCGGAAAATGAATTTGGGGGGTTTGTAAAAGTTTTTTCTTTTTTGAGAATAAATAAAATTTTTTTGGAAAGAGGGGGGTTTTTTAAAAAGAAACCCACAGTTGCCTCCCGGCCTTAAATTTACATTTCGCTGTTTTTTTAAAACTTGTCCCCCCTTTTTAGCAAAAATTTATTGGGAAAAAAAAAATTTTAAGGGCGACCACATTTTTTGGGTAATTGGTTAAATTAAAAAGGGGTTTTTTTTTGATTTAAAAAAATTGGGGGTTTTTCAAATTACACAGAGGGTAGGAATTTTTTGGGGCATTTTTAAACTCCCCCTTTGGTTGGGAAAAAAAAATTTTTTCTCCATTTTGTGGCAGAAAAAAAATTTTTAAAAATTTTTAAAAATTTGTTTTTTTGGTCTTCTTCCATTTTTGGAGATTTATTTAAAACACTTTTTACAGTAATGAACAGAGGTTTTCATTCATGAGTTCTTACCTAGGACTCTGGGGGCCCTCGCCTTTGATTTTCTCAAGGGGGGTGGGTTGATTTTTTGAAATTAAATTTTTTCAATTCAATTTTCCTTCAAACTGTGGGAAAGTATTTTTCTTTCCCCTTTCATATTTTGAACGGAGTTATCACTTTCCATAGGGGGTTAGAACAAGAGATACCCGTAGCTTGCCCCTTTAAAAAAATTTTCTTGCTCAGGGAAAAAAGGCAAATGTTATTTTAAAGTGGTTTTGTTTTAAAATTCTTGAGAAAGAAAAAATTTGTAAATTTCTGATTATGTGATTTAAATAGGTTTTAAATTTGGTGAAAAGAAACATAAAAAATCACCTCAAAATTTTAAAAATCCCCCAAAAAATTGACATTTCAGGGGAAATTCTATTCACACTTTTATCATGAATAAAAAAGAGCTAATGTGCAAATTTTTTGACATCGAAAAGATGGAAAATACCAATATGGATAAGGGGATTCGCCTTTTTCTTTTACTTGAGAAAATCACAAAATTTTAGGGGGGTTTTTCAGTAACTTGGGGAAAGGGTATTTAAATATTGAAAAAATTTCCGTGGGTCTATCTTGGGTTCCCCTCCTTACCCCGCCCCGTAAAACCTTTCCCTTCGGGGAATGTACAAAAATTTAGGTATATGCAAGACCCCCACAGGATTTTTTAAATTACCCCTTTTATTCACTAATTTTTGTAAAAAAAAAAAATTTTTTGTTTTTAGTTGTTTAACCCAATACAAGTTTCAGAAACACTACATACTTTTTTAAAAAAGTGCGGGGTTTACTAAAAAAAAAACATTTAAATGAAGTTTTTTTAAAATTTTATCGACCTTTTTGCTTTTAAATAAGGGAAAAAAACACAACTATCTAATTTAAAATTCAAGATTGGAAAAAGGGAAAAAGTTCTATTTTTTAATAAATTTAAATGAAAATGTTTTCATTGAGTTTTGTCCCATTAACAAAGAAGGGGCTGTCAGTTGTACTGTGAATGATTAAAGGTTTAATTAGGAAAATAATCATGCAAACCAAAATTTTTTTTGTTTTTTTATGAAAAATCGATGTTAATCGCTAAGAAAACGAACTTTTATAATGGTGAAAATCATTAAATTTCCCTTTGATGGAGGTTTAGATTTTTGAAAAGGCCCTGATTAAAAGTTTAGACAATCCAACTTTGAGAGTATTCATTGCCTTAAAATCATAACAAAACCAAAATTGTTGTAAATGTAAGTTAATAAAGGGCTTAAAGAGGTTCACGTCTAACATTTTACCCGTAAAGCCCGTGGGAGAAGGGGGAGGTTGTTAGGAAAGTTTGAGCGGTGATTGGAAAAAAAAGTTTTTAAATTTTTTTCCCTTTTACAGAAGGAAATGGGATAACCTTCGAAAATATTATCATCTGTCCGCTGTTTTTGCGTTTGGAAACATGTAAAGGTCGATAAATACAAAACCTTTAGCTTTTAGTTGCATTTGCAAGAAATACAAAATTGTTTTTTTTCATGTTTAATTTTTTTTGGCACATTAATTTAGATACAAAAAAAAAAGGTTTTAAAAAGCTGTCACCAAAACTGATTTTTTTAAAATATGGTAACCTAATTTTGATGATTTTGTTTTATCATGCAGCAGAATTTTTATCACCGAAAAAAAAAGAAAGTCATGCAGAATAACCTTGTTAACTTCGATTTTGGAAATTTTGTTCTAAAAATATCAAAGGGAATTTTTAAAAAGAAAAAACAAAGGGGAAAAAAAATTTTGTTTGAAAAAATGTCAAATAATTTTGACACAAGGCCTTTTTCCCTTTAAGATAAAAGGTATAATGCACCCGGGTGCCCTTTTCTTGCTAATTGTATTTTCTAAAGGAAAAAATCTGTAGGGGCCTAAAAAGAAAAGTTTTTAAGCCCCCGAGCATTTAGACTTTAAAAATTTGAAATTTTTTTACGTAACTTTTGCTGTGTTTTCAAAGATAAGCATTGTGAGCATGACGGGCAGTTGAGTATGGTTGACAGTGACCAGAAAAGGGTGAAGGTACTCCCCAAAGGAAAATTTAAAAAAAAAGAAATCATGATGCAAAACCCAAAAGTACCAATCGCTTCGGGGGGGGGTAAAGAACAACTTCCCCCCCCCCCCCCCGTGTCACCATGGTTAAAAAATTCCCCCCCCCCCCCCTAAGAAAAAATTACTAAAATTTGGGGACGGGTTCGGAAAAAATTTTTTTTCCCGTAGTATCTCATGAAGTGTACCTTTCATCGCTAGAAAAAATTTTTTCGCTTTTTTAATTTCTCCAGGGATCCCCACAGCAAACCATTTAAATTTCTACCCGAGTTCAAGACAGCATTTAAGTAGGCTACCATATTTAAACTGCGATTGAAAAACAACCAAGTGAAATCAAATTTTTGACAAAACCCGGAACCTACGTAATCTTCATTAGAATGGGGCATTTTAGATTTTTTTGGACAAAGATATGGAAGCCTGGGGATTGCCCCCCAAAAAATTTTTCCACAAAAACCCATATTCTGCTCAAAGGGAAGGGGTAGGCCTTGTTCCCAACCCTGTTCGTAACAGGTGTACCCCTGAGTAAAGTTCTTTTAAAAAAATGACGGAGGCAAGGAAAGTGAAGAAATCGAAAATTCACTTAAGTTGATTTGGATCATACTTAAAGTTCCTTTATCCTACAAACTTACGCTTGATATCAACCGTAAATTTCTTTGTGGAACGGGATAATTTTTATTTCAAAAATTTCCCCCGATAAGGGGCTTTCCTTTAAAATCAAACTTAAATCACGTAATCTTGGGAACGGGCCCCTGGTTTCATTCTTTTGGGGTTTCCGTCGGTGTGAAGCGAAAGGGGCAAAAAACGGGCCCCGGCCCCCGTAAATTTTACCCTTGCCGCAAAAAAAATGAAAAAAAATCCCCTTTAGTTTCAGGATATTTAGAACCCCAAAAAAAAGGGTCAGTTTTAACATTGATTTTAATATTAGTCAAGGGGTTTCATTTTTGTGAGCTCAACTGGCAAAATTTAAAACTAAAACCCACTGAGTTTTTTGTCCTGAAACAGTTTGTAATCAGACTTGCTTTTTGTTTTTTTTGGAATTTTAATTTTTGTTGTCCCAAACGACAATGAATAGATATTGCTACAGTTTTTAAAAAGTTTTGATAAAATTTTGCAAAAGTTTGGACATTGGTAGGCAAGTGCCAGTGGGTGCAGGGTAAAACCCTCCCCCGTCATAATATGCATTATAGGGAGAAGAGAACTTTGATTTTTTTATAGACAAATTTTCATTTATTTAAAAATTGTGAAGAAAGACAAGATCAGTAAAGAAAAAACCATGGAACGGAAAAAAAAAAAAAAAAAAAAAAAAAAAACCAAAAATTTTGCAACAAAAACATCAATTCCCTTTTTAACTAGCAACTCCCTGGGGAAGAAAAAAGATTGGAATTTTAATAATCAAAAAGGCCCTTACTAAACAAGAAAAGGCAAAGTAAAGATTTTTTTCGGGAAACAAAGAAAAGGAAGATCCAAGGATTTTTTTTACCTTTAATTTTTTGTAGATTTACAATTGACTGACGGGTTAATTTTTACCCTAGGAAAAAAAACCCTCAGAGGGTCAGTGGAAATTTAAAACCACAATTTGTTTTTTAAAATGAAAGAAAAGAAAAAAAAAAATGAAAGATTATAACAATTAAGCTAACAAATTCAAAGAGTTCAAAGAAAGACAATTGTTAAAATGTATTCAGTCTTTTTTTGAACTCTTCGACAATATGTTAGTGTTTTTTCTTTTCTTTTAATTTTTTTTTTTTTTTCCTGCTGTGGGAAAAAAAAAACCGTTTCACAAGCAAAAAATTTTGCACAGACCCCAATTTTACAAAGGGCGTTTAAAAGAGGTGGTGGTTTCGTAGATTTACTTTACATTCAGATTCATTATTTTGGGAAATTTCTTTTTAAGGGCCCCCCCCCTTTGATGAAAAACGGGGTTTTATACTTGAATGTTTTGTTACTAAAAGAAATCAAAGCTGTAGTAGATACTTTTTTTTCTTGGAAAAAAACCTTTTCAGTTTTTTTAAAAAAATTTCCCTTTTAAAGCTTGTGTAAGTTAATTGGAAGCCCCTATATCACAAATAAATTTAGGATTTTTTTGTGAGAAAAGGGCATGTTTTGGGTAAGGTTTTTTCAATGGGATTCATGAAGAGGGAATGTGACTTTTCAGTACCGAACTGTTGTAATTATTGCATAAAAAATGAAGTTATTTTTCTTCCAAGGTGGATTTTGTGTTTTAAACGTGATAGCAAAGCTTTAAATCTGTGATATTAGAAAATTTGCGTGGAATTTTTAAAAAACTAGAAAAAGGGTAAAAAGCTCACAAAAAAATTCATGGGTTTTAAACCCCCCCTGCAGCTTTTTGCATTTTAGCAACCTGATCTTTAAAGATATTGAATTTTTAATTTAAAATGAAATATTAAAAATGCAGGAAAAGTATAGCTGCCACTCTTTTTTGGGAAGGACTTAAAGCTCAAAAAAATATAAAGAAATCTAGATAGTGAAAGAATAGGTTACAAAAATTAAAAGTTACTGATTTAAGTTGTAGGTATCTCTGCAGTTTTTCATTTTATAAGCATTGCAATGTCTTTTTTCACCCTTTTCTCAAGCTGCTTGGGTTTTTCGTAGGCGTTTTTTTTTATTTTTTCTTTAGCTAGAAGTTTAGTCCACCCCAAGTTTTTTTTTAAACGCAAAGTTAGTGTGTTATTAATTTAAATTTTTTTGGGGTGATTAGTAGCAGAACACAAAAAGTGTTTGGGGGAAGGAATGCTTTTAAGGCGTGCCTACATGATCTAAAACACTTTGGTAATAATTCAGTAAAAAAATGATTTCCCAGCTGCTAAAAAAAAGAAACCAGGTAAGTTTTCATGTTTTTTTTTTCACCAAAACACTATAAGGTTATAGAAGAGGTTTTTTTTCTTTTTATTTTAGATGATTCTAAATTTAATTTTTTTTTGAGTTTTTGGCCCTGGTAG
>JAIZAY010001867.1:0-12720 GCA_029531755.1 Holothuria leucospilota | reverse complement strand
CATACCTTTTCAAAATCCATGTTGACATATGTGACATTTCTCTCGTTAATCTGGGCAACTGATATTTGGGCAAAATTTCATGGTCCAGACATAAATGTGGTCCATCTCTGCACCAGCTGTGCTTCATATTTGGACGCAAAGTCCAAACTTTGTATGACAGTACCCAGCGGCCAATTTCTCAGAAAAGGTTGTCAGTGGATTGCTTCAACAAAGTTTATTAATAATTCAAAGTTGAACTTTCTAAAGTACAGAACGTTGCAATACCTTTTCATAGTGGAAACATAACGTGACTGAAAATTCTTTTTATTACGGGTATAGATTTTACATATGTTTAGACCACACTCAAAGTAAACGTAATATGCAATCTACTACGTCATCAAGAGGAATATTTGTTTTAATACCAAAATCATTAAAATTTAAAATCAAAGTCATACGTTCTGAAAGCTGACTCCGCCCACAAGCACCGCATATGGGCCATCCTCAAGTACACCCACCTTGTGTGGCCTAGGTACTCCTCATATGAGACCCATACTGGCCAGACCAGTTTATAACCACAAGCAGTGGACCTACGTTTTCTCATATGGTGCCCATATTGGCCAGCCTAGTAAATAACCACATGCAGTGACCCAGCTATCCCTATATAATACTCATATGGGTCAACCTAATAAATGCCAATACATAAGTATATATATATACATATATATATATATATATATATATGCAGTGACCCAGTTTTTTTACAGTATGGTGCACATATGGGCCAGCCCACACGATATTCACATCTGCAGGCTCAGGTGCTCCCCATGTCTTTCCCATTTGATACCCTTATGGGCCGACTCATATGGCCCCATATGGAATACATAGGAGATAACCCACGCAACGATTTCTTGACGATAAACCTTTGTTATTTTCGGCATTTTTGTGCCTTTTCTTCCTTTATGTTGCATCCTTTGATGCAAATATCGAAATTACACAAGCAAATTAGCAGAAAAGATTTGTAGTGCCTCATTCATTTTGAACGTGGCAGAGAATACGGCGCGCACATGATACCTGATTGGTTGTTCTTATATTGCACATGTGATCGAGTATGGTCAACAGCATATTCTGCGTGTGCTAGTTTTAGTCGGCATTTACCAAATATAATTCCATGCAATTCTTAAAATATAAAAAAGTTTTCCAATATACCTATCTCATGACAAATGTATTCAAATAAGGTGGAAATGTAATCACGAACTTAACAAAATTTATCACTAAGAAACTGCTAGACTTCAACTAGCACAAAGATGTGATGAGCTGGCCTCATGTAGCTATAGCAGTATTTCAGTTCAAGTGAGTCCCCTCATCACTTTCATTTCCACATTTCATGCCATTTTGCTGCTGCTGTCTGAAAAAAAAATATAATCGAAAAAGAAAATCAACTGTATTTGAAATTTTTTTACAACAACTAACAGTTAGTGTTAGTAAAATCAAGGGGGCGAACTGGTAGGTACTTGGGGGCGAAACGACTTCCACTTTGAGGCGAACTGGCAAGGGGCGAAATGACCGGGAACCGACGTCAGGCTTACGCATAGCCTACAGTGTTTTTGAACCAACATCCATTCAAGTAATTTGCAATTTTTTTCTTCTTTGAAGGGTAGAAAAATTAATCCTTAATTTTAGTTACTTAAAACACTAACTTCATTAGAAGTGTAAATTTGGCGAAAATTCTGTGAAAAAGCCATATATCGCTCGAACGCTGTCGATCAGTGTCATACAAAATGCGTACGTACCTAAGTAAAGTAGGTATGGGAACATAGTACGCGAATCTATATCCCTGTAGTACGTAGGTACTGTGGATGACCGAGGCATACGTAACAGTGGCGTAGCCAGGTTTTTTGTCGGGGGGGGGGGGCAAGAGCACCAAGATTTCCCCCAATTAGTGATCTGCTTTTCCTAATAATCAGTGTTCTCTGCAGGTCCAAATTTTGTCCGGGTACTTTCCTCTGACCTGGCTGATGTGACTGATCGCCGTCCTGGGCGAGCGGTCTAAGGACAGGGGGTGTCCCCCTCCCCTTTGGGAAATTTTTGCTCATATAAGGTGGGCTAAATGCAAAACGGTGCCACATTTGGTGCCTAAATTGTAAAACTGCAATACCATCGCCAAGAATTCCTATTTTTTTAGGAAGCTTTTTATTCTTCCGCTGGTCTTCAGGTCTTGGTGAATTTTTCTTGAGTCCTACTAGTAGATCAGAATCACAGTGGGTGAAATACAAGTTATTAAGTGAACCCTGGTACACATTTCCCTTCATTCAGTTCACACCAAATTCCCCACAAATCACGTACTCAAATCTTTACATGAGGACCTGCCCTTGTAGCCAGAGTTATCAGCACTTGAACCACTTACCCATTCTAACCAAAACTGCAGATATACCACATGCTGACTGATTTTTAATTATCAAGAAAACATTGAAGATACCTTAGTACAGAAGGTCCAGCGATCCCATGATGTATAAAACAGATACGTTAAAACCATTAACTAGTAAACTATAACTGTGTCGTATCATTCCATCTCTGAAAACCTTAATGAGGACTGGTTGTGCCAATGTGGCATATACTTTTAAATAAGTAAAGTGTACTGGTTGAGAAATTTAAAATTTTATCAGATCATGTGCAAATTTCACCATATGTTCACTTTCAAAATTTCCCCCAAGATTTTACCAGAGGGGGCAACTCGCCCCCTGCCCCCCCCCGGTTACGCCACTGATACGTAAGTAGGGCTATTGCACATAAATGGTGCATGAACATAGACTGAACGATTATTCTTTTGTTTATTACTAATTTGCTTGAACCATTTTTGATGAAATTTTGCCGGTGGCGACTTAATTGAACTGAGGGGGCGACTTTGTGGGGGGCGACTTTGTCGGAGGCGACTTTGTCGGGGGCGACATTGTCAGGGGCGACTTTATTAGAAGGCGAGTTTGAAAGAGGCGACTTTGCTAAAGGGCGACCTTGTTGGCCAAGGGGACGACTTCATTAAGGGGCGACTTTGTAGGGGCGACTTTGTGAGGGGCGACTTTGCTAGGGGGCGACTTGACTGGTCCCCAGGTTTTCTACCCGTGACCAATGAAATCGAACTCGAATATTGTGATTGAATTATTGCCTACTAGGCAAGCCTTTTCACTGACCTTGGCTCACACCTAAGAACATGTAGCATACATCCCCACGTCCTCAGGGGTTTGCGTCCCTCCCCCATACACTTTTAAGGAGCGGTTGACACTCATTGTCCTTCAAACAACGTTCTAGCTAGTAAACTTATGTTTAGAAGTCCCATGTTGTAGCAATTTCAACAGCGTTTCCACCACCATCGACGCAGTTATTCATTGAATCAATGCAGTAATACACCTTATGCCCCACCCATTACTATTGTATCTTAAGGCAACAATTACAACTTTATGTGTGTAATAAATTAAGCATAGTTTACCCACAGATTTATCAAAAGCCAATGAGGGAATTCCCTACACACGCTTACGTAGATGCTCATTAATTATACCTAAATAGCGTACCATCACTTTGGTGAATACCGAATCGATGGCTACAATTATTAGTTACATTGAAAACTATCAGATAGGGGTAGGGGTAAAAGATTTCACCTTAAAGCTTGGCTTTACTGACCACTGAGGCACTTTACCTTTAAATTACCTATGAATCATTTTGGCATAGTTAACGTGCAACACCTACTGAAGGTAAGACTCGGTCCGATTCCTGTATTTTATTCCACTTGCTAAAGCGACAACTATTGTTTATTAATCAAACCAGTAGTATAAGAACTATGTCATAAGCAAGAGTGTATTGCCTTTTGTCGCACAAGTTCAAGTCCTTCTCACGAATACCCAGTACAAAGTTATGCATTCGCAGCAATGCGTAATTTCCAAACCCTGCAGTGAGTACAAGCCTGTTCAGCCACAAATACAAGTGCAAAGAAGTATGCCAAAGCGTTATTATGAGTATGATCTACACCAACTTCCAAGTCTGATCACAATAAGAACGATATCTAGAGACTGTGCTCAAGTACACTTCCAATACTTTTAAGTGCTTTCAATTTCCGGAGTTTCAAGTTGGGACAGTTTTAGTACCAAGTGCTTCTTAAGAAAGTCTTGCAACCAGGCAACCTACCTCACGCTTCAGGCAGATTTAAAACCTGACACTTATATTCCCAAAAGGATTTACAACCCTGAATCAACACAACACTCTCACAAGAAAGAGAAGCAATCAGAAAGCCTTGCAAATGTGAGAGCAAAGAACTGACTTAAAGGACTTAAACACGTGTAATAAAGACTTATCTTGAGGGGCTTCAACAAAGCCATATAAGTCAGCTTTCTAGCTGGTCCGCATAAGGGTGCTTTAGACCAGTATAGTGCAACATACTTCATCAGCTGTGTAACTGATTTTGATGTTTTAAGTATACCCTGAAGGGTGGGAGGAAAGCAAACTATAAGATCCATCAAGGTTACCCTTCATGAGAAACTATGTTTATGAGGTTTTACAACATCTGATCCCTGGTGAACCAGCGAACTTGAACTGCTACAAAAAGAACAGATTTTTTGACTCAATACGGAGGCATCATTATGCTAAATATAAACTCCATCAATTTACTCCTCTTAAGATATCATGTTTGTAAGCAATTAACAATGTTTTAACCGCTAGATCTCCAATTATGACCTCAGATAACCTTTGCTCTACCAAACATAAAAAGGTTAAACTAGGACAAAAGTAAGTGGCCGTGTGAAAGTTGTATCGAGTTGCGATCACGAAGACAGAGAAGTCGCTTGCACTAGGTAAATTCTATACAAAGGACCGCCAAGTGAATTTGAGATTCTTCGCCGATATTTTGTTGATTCCACATGGTATGTTAGCAGGTTTTATCTTCCTCTAACTCCTGAACTTAACCTGAAAGTTGAACTACATGGCAGGTCACCTAGGCAATTAAAATTTTTTTGTTTATTTCTTTTTTATCTCATCCCCGCATACTACGTATGTGGGGGATGAGATATTGTGCTTCGTTTACTGTTGAAAAGTGCACACCCCTCCCCCTTTTACCCCTGCCCCTTTCCCCCCCCCCCCACCCCCCCCCCAACCCCCATGCCAGTCTCCATAGCAACCATAACCATGGAAATGCATGTTAGGGAAGTTTGAGGCTTTATAACCGCTACTCAGGGGTGGGTCAGAAAAGAGTGGTGAAGTTCCTGTTTTCTGGTCATGTGACCAAATATGCCTAAAATTTGGGTCAAAGGCTCAAATGAATAAACAAAAGAATAACTTGACTGGAATAACTTGACGCACACAGGACTGCGTGCTCGGAAAAGAACGCGCTGGCTGCATTTCCGTTGTAAACACGTAAATGAGCATATATAAAAGTAAGCAATTTGAAGATACCATAGAATCTGATCTATGAATAAGTCTTTGAACTTCAAACAAGTCATTATGCGTACACTCAAGTGTACTTGTGTAATGCCACGAGGAAGAGATAAACTTTCAATTTATAAATGGAATTTACTAGTGATATTTCTTAGGTTTACAATGCTTCTGCATATATCAAGCGGATTAAAACTTTTGTCAGGTTACGCTGTCATTTGCCATGTGGTAGTTGAAAAAGACTTTGTTTTGGTGAACTGTTAATTCTAAGGATAGAAAAGTGAGTAAGAAGTGAAGCAAAGAAAGTGGGGGGGTGAAGGGTGTTAGGAGGTAGGGGGAGAGGAGGGAAAACACATGTAGTGTTCAAAAGAATAAAGTGACATGCGTCTGATAGGGGGCTGTCAAAAAGTTGCACCGCAAGCGTGCACACACGAAGCACGTCCAAGCACGGATGATGGTTCGAAGACTGTGGGGTCCAGGGGTGGAACGCCGCGCTAGGGCCATGATGAGGACGGGGGGTCCATAAGGAAGCAGAAGTCCCCTTGTCGCTCCCCCGCCCCCCCCCTCACGCCATTACGGCACGGTATTAACGTATATTTGTTTTGAGTTATCCAATCAGGGGGGCGAAGCCCTCGGAGAAGCTCCCTGCAATAAATAAGGTAATAATACCAGCCGCTAAATGGTTCTACGTGATGGCCTTACTGATCAGGTCTTTCGTTGTGTTTCAGCAACTTTTGTGAGGAAGTGTCGATTCTTTGTCAAGTGCGAGAAGGAAACGAATTCATAGTTATGCCTCTAGAATGATGACGTATGCGTAAGCTGCAGAATGTATGCGACAAGGTATGTGTCACATAGAATCCTTAAATTGACAGGTAATAACGGTAGAACTAAATTCGAGAAAGGATACCCGTAGGGATCCAAAACTGAACTGGACGAGGAGGACCTGTATAAGATCCACCCTCGACTTCGCAGAAGGACTGGCCAAGGATCACTGAGAAAAGGACAAGTTCAAACAAGGTACTGCTTGATAGAGATGATCACAAAAAGGGTTAACCACGCACTGAGTATTCATCCTTAAAACCCGTACAGTGTTTTTACCAGTTACCTCTCCCCTCCCCAGGAGCCCCCCTCGTTAAAGTGACGCCGTCCAGCTAGCGCGGGAAGCGCGAAGAGAAAATCCTCCGTAACTTGATAGTAGGCCTACCTGGCTGACATTTTATGGGCCAGTATTGATATTGATAGCATCCTTGTCTGAATTTGATTATCTCTGTAAGGGACGAGTGCGGACATACTAAGGGTTCGTATCATTTGGTAAACTTTTAACGAACCATTATAATGAAAAAAAGTTACTCGCCTACATTTAATTCTGCAGGCAACGTCTAATAAGTGTTGCGATGCCCCCTTCCGTGCCCCAAGGGATGGCTATCGGCAGAATTTTCGCCCGGTCAGGTGGCTAGACGGGCCTGCGAGGCAGCGACCCGAAGCATTCCCCTGAAAGCCCCGGAGAGGCCGTCAACGGGTGTATGATGCGCGAGGGATTTGAAAAGGGAAAATCTGCGTACGTCCACTTATGACAAAAAGTCACCACATATTGCCTATATGAAATCAGCATGTGCGGGCATTTTATGGGGGTTTTGTGGGACAATGTGGGAAAAAATTCCCACATAAATCCCACATGCTGGTGATTCCCTTCCCATATCGGGTTCTTTACATTATAGAATGGGGGATATCCCCCTCTTGCTCTTAGCCTTCATAATCATTTTTCATTCATCATCATCCTTTTTTTTTTTTTCGTTATGTTTTGGGCTCCCCCCCCACCTTTGTTCTTAATGTATAAAACTGTATTGTACAGTCAGAGGTAAAATCTTTCCCGTTTGAACGTTATACAGAGTGAGCATCCAAAAAGAATAATTATGTGAATATTATTATATTTAATGTTTTTCCCCCCGGCGCAGGAATTGCAAAGTCTCGTGAAATTACAAAGCTCGAGGAGGAGCGAAGCAAAAATTTTTTTGGGGTTATCCTACACTAAAAAAGAATCACATGCATCAGGCACTTATGTAAAAGCTAAGTAAGGAATCAAGTGTCCTAAAGGATCGAGTAATAAGGTCCATATCGGGTCATCACATTAAATTGTACTTATTTCTCCTGGTGTCATATAGCCGCTACTCAGCACTAAACAGAATGAAACAAACCTGCCACCCCAGAGAGAAATTCACTAAATGACAAGGGTGACTTGTTTTATTTTTTTTGCAGTGATTGAAGATTCCCAAGCATTTACGACTCCAAAGTACCTTAACTCATAGAATCATTCAAACTTCTTCCAGTATACTTGAAAAAGGCTAAGATATACAATGGTTTAGATAGTTATTGAATTATGATTTAGCTACGAATAAAGTACACAGAAGCTGGAAGGAAGAGTGGCCAACGACGATAACGAATATCTTGGGTTTTCATTGCAGAAACGACCCATGAAAAGCTTAAATAAGTAAAAGCCGAATCATAATTCCCCGAACTACAGAGTGCACCCTCCCGACTGCGGCTGGGCCTATTAGCCAGAGACGCCCCTCCCCCGTCTCGACAAGCATTTGTCGAAGATCTGGTGGTAAGACAGGGGGAATATGGTATTACTAGCCCATAGCCATTATCAGGGCATATTTTGCAATAACATCACTTAATTCTTTATGAGTCGAGTTGCGCACTTTATATATAGTGTTCTTTGAAATCTGAAAACTGAACTGCCAAAGGGGACGAAAATTTTTGGCAGACTTACACAAAAAAGATATGTGATCATTAAGAATATAAAGGGAAAAAAAAGAAAAACTGTAGGGGTTCTAGACCATATCGAGGATAACACACATTTTATCGAAACACCTGGAGTACACCCTATGAAATAGCTAAACTTAGGTCCGTGAGTCGCTCGCAAACTGACCGTACCGCATGACACACACAAGAGAATAGAAACTAGGCTTAGGGACATGGGATTCTGGGAGATTTACTTCGACCTCCACATATAAACAGTGTGCTCATGCCTACATGTTTCGTGGTAAGGTTGGCAGGACCTTTGCTATCTAGCAATGTGGAATGAAACTGCCGAAGATCCTGGAGTGACTGTACAGCGCGCGTAGCGCGCCGAAAATTTTGGGTTCTTATTAGAGAAATTGTCCTCTCTCAGGCGCCGTTGGGGACTGCATACTCTATCGTATCAATTAAGAACCCCCGATGTGGGCCCCCTGCTCCCACCTGACGCCATCCCTGTTGAGTGCTTAGTGTGTCTCTTCAATCTTTTTCTCTTACCCTAACCCTTAAATCCCCCGACTAAGGGATTTTCCCCCGACTGACTTCGAAAGTGGGGGGACCTGTGCCCCCCCCGGCACCCCCCTTTGAACACGCTACTGCGCCCCGATACTTTTCGCTCCATGAGGAGTCAACGCGCCATTTATCTAAGTATATCCGAGTGGCTACTTGATAAATGAACGTAATAATTAGACAGCTCATAACTTGACAATATTATTTGCACGCAGCGCGTTTGGATATGATCGGGAACGTTGTGAAACGTAAGTAGCGTGAAAGAAAATGCTGGCAATTTTAATCAGTACATATTGTTGCCGTACAATGCATACCCAGATATACGTCTATTGGCTTGACTATTATGTTAATAGATTTCATACTTATTGCTTAAAATAAGATGACATGTTTTCTTTATGTTATGTCTACATAAGCTACGCACATATTACAACCATACTAAGACTGTTTTGTCTCAAATCAATCGTGAAAACGTCGTATTTTGTAGTAGAGACACTTTTTTGGAAACAAAATTCACTTCATTAGCTCCAGAATTCTACACATTTTCTCAAGGGGTGCCGAGAGCTGTGTGCACAAAAAAATCTTCTGTCCTGTTACTTCTCTCCTGTTGCTACCTTAAATTCTAAAAAGATTTACATCTTTATATTGCTGATAATTTTGTATACGATTTGAAATATTCATTTATTAGAATTTATTTTTTAAAACTACACTTTTTTTTTTTTATTTTTTATTCTTTTTTTATACGGTAGCTGTTCAAACTAATAGCAATTTTTGGGCCCAAAGTTTCCAAATAGATGTCAAAAAAGAGCAAATTATTTTCCCCAATTTTTGTATAGCCCCCATTTGCTAAAGTGAAGCGTGTCAAAGCAGGGCGGTGTTAACACCTCCCTGGTCAAAGTCACGTTCACTGCTTCGGCACAAAATTTCGAACAGGCAGCTAACGAACGTTCGTATGTGACAACGACATGAGTATTGTACCGTACATAGTTACTGGTATCGTGCGGTTGAAATCCCTGCCCAGGAGATGCATCAGAAAGATTTCACTGTCATTATAACACAGGAACAGTGTGTACAGTAGGCAGTGGATTTTCATAAGAATAACAAGAAAGCAATTTACGAGAAATTTGAACACATGGCTGAGGTACTTTTAAACTCACCCCCCCCCCCCCCCCCCTCCAGCGCAGAATGTGGCCCATGCAGTGGACAAACCTGCGTATTTTTTTGTGACGATGCACACGTTAAAGTGACCGTGACTGGGACAAAAAGCCACAGTAGATAATGATAGAACTTGTTTTAAAAAATGTGTCTGATTCATGATTGTACATCGCTAAAGAATATGGTCAATTAAAACATTTTCATCTGGATTTTCAAACTCACGATATTAAGAACCAATCCGCACAAATGAAGTAAAATTAGTAAAGCGTTTTTGTAAATTGACGTTGTGATGTATTAGCACTTAAGTGTTTTATCAGATCGATCTGATCAGAGAAGAGAAGACCGCGGCTTGATTGCGTCGAGTTCACGAATAGGACGCGTATTCAAAGAAGGCAGTAGCACTTTTTTATTGATTTATGTTTCTTCTCGCAAGGGGTGCTGAAGTTGTTTTCTTCAGTTTTATTTTTGTTTTTTCGCTTCAAGATGTTAACAGATCAGAACATTATTTCTCTCACAAGTAAATTTTTTAATATTCCTGTAAAAAATCATTGACTACTGAAGCGGAAACCAAGGAGTTATTTTGCATAAAATTAAGAAATAAGTAACAAAAAATGTTGTCACATGATTTGGAGAGAAGCCATTCCTGGACAAGTGTGCTGACGGGGGTAGGAAAATTTACCTCATATGCCGATACTACCTTACCGATAATTCTCATCTTTATACTTCATAATAATGTAACATTATTTAAGTTTGGACTGTAATTTTTTATCTTTGACCATATGGAAAAAGATTGTTTGCACTGGTTATAAAAGCAGTACCCCTTCATCGCTGTATGTTGGACATCGTTTACTTTGAAAAGCTGTGGCCTATTGCATGAAGAGCCCAGAAAATATACGGCTTTGCACCTTTTGCTTTGTACTAGCAGACACACACAAACCTCTTCTCCATCCATTTCATACTGCCGACGCGTATTACTGCCTTTTTGCGACTCGGAAGTCTCTATATGCTTCCGCATGCCAGCAGGACCTCAACCTATCTCTGAAAGCTCTGGTCTATAGTTTTGTTGAAAATTCAGGCACCCATCACTTTTATCAATAACTTCCCCCCCCCCCCCCCCCCAACCCCCCCCCCCCCTCGCAACGCTAAGGGCATCTTAGGGTTCACAAGTCATGATGGCTTGAGGGTAGGCTCTAAATCAGGGAACGGGGTAACTAGATAACCGTATAACCGAGACAACGGTACTGAAAGGGGGCGAAACTTTGCTTCCAGAAGGCGAGTAATACTATTCTAACATTTTTTTTTAAGTATTTTTCTTTTCTTTTATAAGTCAACATCAACGGTAGTCGTAAGCAGTTGTAAGCGAGCAAAGGGCTACTGCTCGTAAACCACGTATTACAATCAATGGCGGGCTTGAAACTTTCTATGGGGCGAAAAATATTTCAGGGCTTCGCCCCCCCCCCCGTGGCACCACCTTGGCTACGGGCCACCTTGGCCACTTTGCCTCAGCCTCCCATTGTTTATCATTATTACGACAATTTTTCGTATTGAACAAGCACCTGCAGTTATGAATGGAGCAAGAGTTTTTTTTATTTTTTCACATTTACTTCTTGCATAGTCTTTTGTTGTCTCTGTTGAATCATAGTAAACATGCGGATAGTTAATGACGACATGGACACAGTTTTAATTTCTCATTTCCTCATTAGAGTTTTTATCTTAGGCTGTGTCGATTATCTTCAACCATTAGGCTACGCTACAATAAAATGACAGAGTGCTACAATAGAAGAAGCGAAAGGATGTAGTGGGATGAGATCAGCAACTCTTTGATTTCCCTCTTGTTTTTGTTTTATTTGTTGTTAAATGCATTTAAAATTTTTCAAACGCCTAGGTTCAATGTTAATGATACGACTAAGAGCGTTCTTACGAGTTTTTCACCTTTTACAAAAGCCGAACAGCGTAGACAAAACATTAGCTCAGAAGCGCTCTGCTCCCCGAAGGAGCTACGCCCCGTGATGGGACACTATTACCAAAACATGACTGCATATCAGCCGTCAAACCCTTTCATACCATGTCTGCAAAGCGTATTTACGATGTACTTTTTTAAAAGTTCCTTCTGCAGGATGCCGAAGGGTGACAACCAAAAGTTACCCCCGGACGGGTTCAACTCCACGAAGGAGTTTTGTCCCCAGAGTGGAAACTCGTGGTTTTGTGTCCTAATGTTACGATATCCAAAGCAACTTGTGGAACGTCGGAAATATTGGTACATACATATGCTGGAAAGTGGCTTAGATAATCACTGGATTTTCATAACTTTTACTGGTAATGGTGATTATATAACGTGAAGGGAATGGCAAACGTTCCCTTGTGTTCCTATGAAAATGTTTGGCAAAATGAGCTCTGGCGACATTTCAATAATAAGATTTCAGACATGACAACGTTGCTGACATTGTTCATGGAAGTGTAACTGACTCAGGCTCCGCTTTTGGCTAACCATTCTGATCCACTGACCCATGAGAAGAAGGCGACAAAATAGTACCCTGAATGACGTAAATTGGTATTGTTGAAAATGTCAACAAATAAGTTGAATAAGTTAATAGTCACTGACTCATACAAGGGTTACTTCATTTATCAACAATTTCACAACATGCAATAAATATTGTTGAGAGATGGTGAAGCTCAAAACACTTGTACACTCTTCATTTTACTGTTGCAGTGGTGAGGTCATTTCTCTCCATTGACGTTGTTTGGTGCTTTTGGTGCCAGGTTAATCAACAAAAGTAATGACAAAGGCAAGTTGCTTTTTATAGATTTACCGTTCCGGAATGTACGTATCAACTTCCCTACCCTCCAAAAACTTGTATGAGTTTGCTA
>JAIZAY010001944.1:0-12380 GCA_029531755.1 Holothuria leucospilota | reverse complement strand
GGGTCATAATGTAAAATAAAAATGGTCTTGAGAAGGCAAGCTTCAAACAATTTAGCTCAAGAAGATGCACTAATTGTTGCTAAGTTAGTTCAATTGCCTTCCCTGACACATATGACCAAGTACCATACATGTCAATTGTTATGTTTGCATCAGGATAAAGCAATATGACCATGTACTGTTGAACTTCACAGTGTTTTCTCTTGGTAGAAACTGAGGAGGTTAACCTGTACAGGTAACAGTTACAAGTCCATAGAAGTATAGTTGACTTCTGGAAAATGAAAATATGCAAGTTGTCAACTATTTAATTACAACAGATGCATGAATTTACCTGTACCCTCCACTTCTCAGGGATTGGTAGGTGGAGGATGAAGGGGCAGGGAGCCAGTTCTCTGGCTCATATAGGCTAACACAGTTTGACTCAAAAATTTGTTTACATGGCCCTAAAATACACTGACAGTGCTTGCTAAAACATCTGAGGCCAGAAGACTGTTACAAATATAGATAACTCTTTTCAAAAAGATTTTTTTTCTCAAATTCAGTCTACAGAACTGCAATGACAGAGGCCCCTACTGACTCAGCAAGGCTTGGAAAACAATTTCCATAGGGGAAGCTGCTGTATTTCACATACTAATTTGCTCATATATACATACTGTACAGTACTGTATAGTACCGCAACATTAACATGTCTAAATGGCCTGCCTTGGCAATATGCATTGCCTTAAAAAATCTGCCAAACAGTTCTCTGTTTCATTCACACTGGCTGGCACTTATAAGTTCTTGTAAGTTCACAATGTGGCACTGCCTTGGCAAATACTATAGCTACATTATATCCAAAGTAGAGCATGTGTGAAGTTACACAAGGTCACAAAGATTGGCTGTGAGTTAAATTGAAACTTATATCAAACTTAAGACATCTGGCATTTGTTGTACCTTACGCATTACTCTGACAGCTAAAGTTAATAATTTTTTATTTGCCACATTTTAATTTACTCGGTGGAGGCTAATTTTGGGTGCTCCCCACCCAAGAAGAAAAATGAAAGCAGTAAAGAAGGGCTTGAATACTGTCAGCCACCCCTAAGACATTCAAGGTGACTGCGATATGTGACTCTACAGTATACGTGTTGGCTATGGTACACACATAGCTATTATCATGTCAGGCCATGCAATCAAGTTCTGCCAAAAGAATTGTAAACATGCATGCATAAAAGGCATGTATAAGGATCGAAAAGCCATCATGATACTGTAACTGAAGCTAAAAATACTTTGCCAAAGACACAGTACATGGTCTGAATTTAGTCATGAAATCATGACTTTTTTTGAAGATCATGACATGATGTTTCCCATTTAATTAAGGTCAGGAGATGTGATAAATTCAGCTGTGTCAAGATTACCTACAGCTGTGTCAAGATTTTGTCTGTAGTGTCATCAAACTGAGCCTCTTTTTTCTGAAATCCTGTAAAACGTTACTCTGTTTGTCGCCCTCACTAAATGATGTTTGTTTGCGCACTCAGTATACGAGTGGTGTGGACGGATGCATATGTGCCGTGCTTTAGCTTACAAAACAAAACGTATGGATATGGTGGCTACCACGGACTTCCTATACATATACATAAGAAGTCCGTGCGTGCTACAGTATGACATGCATATTACGTAGAGGTGCTGCCTTTAGCTTTTTGCATGCAGTGTCAGCATGCAGTGTCTGTACACAATAATATTCGACTGATTCTGCTCGTCGAAGGTTTTACAGTACGCATTTGTCGGAATTTTTAGGGCTTTTTGACAGTTGTGACAGTGCGACGAAAGGATATCATAAAGGATCGTTCTTTTCGTGGGATTTCGTGTTTGTATTTACTGTTAGTCAAAGTACTGTACTCTCTTTTTTGTTCCGTGGCATGGTGACCTACTCGACAGGTTGTGTGAAAAATTTACGTGTACTAAATACGCGAAAAGAAGTTGCCGTACATACAGTAGACCAGGCTATACAAATACTGTAGGCCTAGTATCATTTAACAGAATAGGCCTAGGCATACACATTAAGGCGTACATATATTAAAAAACATTTAACGCACTACTAGTATTAATAATGTTAATAGAGCTTACAATTTCTGAGACTGGGTGTGAATCACAGGCGTTCCGATATATATATACATAGTGTATTATATATGTACATATAAATCGGAACATTACGTACATATACTACACACATTACGTACGTATATACTACACACTATATATATATATATATATATATATATAATAAGACAAGGTATGACATTTCTCACGATGAAGTATGATTGTTGGCCAATTTTTACACTCTACTCTTACTGCGAACCTCAAAAGACTTGGTCGATCACGTCATCTGTTCCAGCAGAATATCCAACACCTCTTCGGATGCAACTTTGTGCATAAGATAAATTCTAAACAGTAAAAAAGGTGACAAAATAAAATAAAAAGAATAAAAACTAAGTAAAAGCAGCGGCCCAGTCGCACAGCCAGTGCTTCCACACTTTAAAATCATTTTTCCTGAAATGGCCGATTTCAGGTAATTTTAGATTCCATTTCAGGAAAAATGAATTTAGAGTGTGGAAGCAGTGGGTGGTAGTGCAGCCCTGGGCTAAAGTCTTCTCTTATCGAAATGTTATACCTTGTCTTATTATATATAGTGTGTAGTATATGTACGTAATGTTTCGAACGCCTGTGGTCCTGTGTGCTTGACAGAAATTTGCGTTATTAAGTGGCGTAAAGCTTTCGAACTTTTCAGTATGGACTTTGCTTATGGAAAACAAGGAAAAACATGATCCAGGAGCAACCTCTTGAATAAAAATATTATCTGCCATCAAATTCCAGGTGATGTAGTTCTTTATGCTTAAACTTAGTGTTCTTATATGAAGGTCTCACCTAAAAAGATAAAAGCCTTCCCCAAAAATTTCTTACCTACCCTTACCATCATTTGGTCATTTATTTCTTAATTCTATATATTCTTTGTGGATATGAACATTTTTGTTTTTCTTTATTCTTTTTAAATTCAAGATTTCGTTACTTTGTTTATTATTGTGTGTGTGTGTGAGAGTACATGAATGTACTGTTATGGAGCAATAAATTTTTAATTTCTTACTTAGGCTTCTGTACTTACAGTAATTCCATTTTGTAACATCTCGGTGCTTGTTTGTTGGTCAAAATAATTGATTAATTTGCTTAGTCCTCAGTACAGTTAGTGGCTGGAAACTGTAGGTCAAAGATCGAACAGGTTCTAAAGTTCTTTGACATCAAGAGGGAAAAAGGAATCCCCCAATTTGAATTAATGTAGTGCACCCCATCATCCTTAGGGTTTCCCTTGGGTTTTAGAGGGTGTGAGGTGATATGAATATGGTGCCAATTTGGCATCATCAATGAGTGGTAACTCTCAATAATTCCATAGCTAGTACAGTACAGGTGGCAATTATAGCAAATTTCTGTGAGGTTGTGGCCAAAAACTGTGAGGTGGCCACCTCACAAAAAGAATGCCAGAGGAAACCCTGATCCTAAGTCGGGAATGGCACCTATCAATGTGGCAATATTTTCGTTACAGTACTTATTGTTAAATTCATGCAGAAAGGTCTTTGGTTTACACTCAGTTTTCGAAGTTTTTTTTTTTTACAGAAACTTAATGGAAAATACTTGTGAGTGAAATCAGAGGAGATCTTTCATGTTTAGCAGATTTTTGATTCCTTGCCGTAGGCAGGCAAGGAATCTATGCGATGGTGATGTCGTGTGTGTGTGTGTACGTATGTGTTTGTGACGCTGCTTGTAATCGCGATATCTCAAGATAGGATTGACCGACACTTTTCATATTTGGTATATAGATTTGTCATGTTGAGAGGAAGAACCCTATTGTTTTTGGAGGAGGTCGAAGGTCATCGGAGGTCACTAGAGGTCAAAAACCGAAAACCATGTAATCGCGTTATCTGGAGATAGGGATGACCGACACTTTTCATATTTGGTATATAGATTTGTCATGTTGAGCAGAAGAACCCTATTGTTTTTGGTAGAGGTCAAAGGTCATCTGAGGTCACCATAGGTTAAAATGCGAAAACCTCGTAAATGACTTGTAATCGCGGTATCTCGAGAAAGCAATGACAGACACTTTTCATATTTGGTATATAGATTTGTCATCTTGAGAGAAAGAATGCTATTGTTTTTGGTGGAGGTGAAAGGTCGTTTGAGGTCACCAGAGGTCAAAGACCAAAAACCTTGAAATCATGATATCTCAAGATAGGAGTGGCCTGTATGGACTTGTCGTGTTGAGAGGAAGAACCGTATTGTTTTTGGTAGAGGTCAAAGGTCATATGAGGTCACCAGAGGTCAAAAACTAAAAAACCTTGTAATCGCGATATCTCGAGATAGGGATGACCGACACTTTTCATATTTGGTATGTAGATTTGCCATGTTGAGAGGAAGAGGCCTATTGTTTTTGGTGAAGGTCAACGGTCACTTGGGGTCACCGGAGCTAAAAAGGCGAAAAGCTCGTTAATCATGATATCTCAAGATAGGAATGACAGACACTTTTCATATTTGGTATATAGACTTGTCATGTTGAGAGAAAGAATCCTATCGTTTTTGGTGGAGGTCAAAGGTCATTTGAGGTCACTAGAGGTCAAAGACCGAAAACCTTGAAATCGCCATATGTCAAGATGGGAATGGCCTATATAGATTTGTCATGTTGAGAGGAAGAATCCTATCGTTTTCGGTAGAGGTCAAAGGTCATCTGAGGTCACCAGAGGTTAAACTGCGCAAACCTCGTAAACGTCTTGTAAACACGATATCTCCAGGTAGCAATGACCGACACTTTTCTTATTTGGTACATAGATTTGTCATGTTGACAGGAAGAAACCATTTGTTTTTGTTGAAGGTCAAAGGTCATTTGAGGTCACTGGAGGTAAAAAGCTGAAAAGCTCATAATCACGATATCTCAAGATAGGAATGACCGACTTTTCATATTTGGTATATAGATTTGTCATGATGTAAGGAAGAACCCTATTGTTTTTGGTGGAGGTCAAAGGTCATCTTGGGTTACCAAAGGTCAAAAAGCAAAATTTCCCAAGAATTCCCAAGATTGTAATCTGGCATCACTGAGGTCAAAAAGCAACATTTCTTCAGTATTTCCAAGATTGTTATATGGGGTCAACAGAGGTCAAAAAGCAAAATTTCCCAAAAATTCCCAAGATTGTTATATGGGGTCACCAGAGGTCATAAAGCAAAATATCTCAAGAATTCCCAAGATTGTAATCTGGCGTCACTGGGGTCAAAAATCAACATTTCCAAAGAATTCCCAAGATTGTTTTACATGTATGGGGTCACCAGAGGTCAAAAAGCAAAATATCCCAAGAATTCCCAAGATCATGATTATGGGGTCACCAGAGGTCAAAAAGTGAAATTTCCCAAGAATTCCCAAGATAGTCATCAGGAGTCACCAGAGGTCAAACAGCAAAATATCCCAAGTATTCCAAAGATCGTCATCTAGGGTCACCAGAGGTCAAAAAGCAAAATTTTCCAAGAATTTTCAAGATCCAAGATCCATTGGAGTTGAATCCCTTTCAAGACACTTCAGATTTTCTTTTTTGTTATATTTGATGGGGTTCAAAGGTCATGTGAGGTCAGCAGAGGTCAAATTGTTAAAACATAAAATGATGTAGTCAAGAAAGATAAATTTGAGGGATAAACCTCAGTGCAACAAAGCATCCCCATTCGGCAAGGAATCACTAAGCCTTTGGGCTTTCTGGTTTAATATAAATCTGTGACAACTATCCTCTCTCTTTAATTACCTCTTGTAGTATGGATACCTGCTTATTTATCAGACAAAGTAAGTGCTGATTTGACTGATACTTTAAACACAAAGCAATATTTTTTCTGATTTTAAAGTTACCTGTAACTTGTATTTGAGCAGATACTGTTATGTACAACAGTGTTTACTACTAATATTGGGGCCAGGGTTGTAGCTACTGCACAGTGAGTGGCACATGGCAGTGCCACCACAGGCGTTCAAAGCTTTATGTACATATACTACACAGTACACACTATATGTTTGGTTCCCAAACTGCCAGCGACACAGAGGATAGTAGCCTGCGCAGCTATCCATGCCGTCTTTCTCACAAAAAAACATGTAACAGAAGGTGAAGCGAAGCTAAAGAACGAAAGTTAGCCATGCAGATTAAGGCATATTTATACTACTGCTATCATCACACGTTACGTGTGCTGTGATTTGCTAAGAGTAATAATTACTCTTAGCCAATCCACAGCACAAGTTATGTGCGATGGTAGCAAATAGTATAGATATGCCTTAAGCTGCATGGCGAACTTTCGTTCTTTTGCTTCGCTTCACCTTCTGTTACGTCTTTCTGTGAGAAAGACGGCATGGATAGCTGCGCAGGCTACTGTCATCTGTGTCGCTGGCTACTGTCATCTGTGTCGCTGGCTACTGTCATCTGTGTCGCTGGCTACTGTCATCTGTGTCGCTGGCAGTGAGGTGCGACTGGGCCGAATCAGTCCCAGTTTTCATTTTTTTCACATTTTTTGATTCCTTGCCGAAGGCCAAAGGTCCTATGCGATGGTGATGTGTGTGTGTGCGCGTGTGTGTATGTGACGCTTTTGTTTGTAAACATGATATCTCAAGAAGGGTGACTCCGAGGGATCTCATATTTGGCATGAAGATTGCTCATATGGAGTAGATGATCCTTATAGTTTTTGGTGGAGTTCAAAGGTCATTTAGGGTCACCAGAGGTCAAAACGTTAAAACCTTGTAAACACTATATCTCAAGAAGGGTAATGGTGAGGGATCACATACCTACCATGTGGATTGCCCATATGGAGTAAATTAAGGTGACCATATTTTGGGGGTTTAAATCAGGGACACTATGAGACCAGGCAGCGTGTAAGGAAAACATACATCGTTAGTGAGCAATTGGCTACAATAAATATGTGCGGTTAAAGCAGTAATAGAACATCAGTGATGCTCTTGACTTTCGATCTCTGTGATTGCAGATACCTGTTATTTGTTAGCCTATGTACGTTGCACTTGGGGGCTACGATTTATCTCAACGACGTTGATGTAATACTACCAGGCCTATAATACTAGCTGTCCGGCCGTTCAGCTCCCATCCGAAAGGTACACAATAGGCAAACACAATCGACAAAAGACTATTTTTTACAACCTTACATTATAATTAATATCTTGGGAAATTTCAAAGACATTTTTTTCAAACCGGGGACATTTTCGGGGACACCTGTTCATTGAGGATGTAACACTGAATTCGGGGACGTCTGGTCACCCTAGAGTGGATGATTCCTGTCATTTTTGGTGGAAATCTAAGGTCATTTGGGGTCACAAGAGGTAGAATCATAGATACCCTGGAAATTGCTTGTAAATGTGATATCTCCAGAAGGATAAATGTGAGGGATCTCATACTTACCATGTGTATTGCCCATATTGAGTAGGCGATCCCTATTGTTTTTGGTGGAGGTCAAAGGTCATTTGGGGTCACCAGAGTTCAAAAGGTCAAATTATGTCAACACTATCACAAGAAGGGTAACTGTGAGGATCTCATGTGTAGCATGTCCATTGCCCATATTGAGTAGATGGTCCCTCTTTTTTTGGTGGAGGTCAAAGGTCATTTGGGGTCCCCAAAGGTCAAAAGGCCAAAATCTTGTAAACAGTATATCTCAAGAAAGGTAACTGTGAGGGAGCAAAGTGCACTCACCAGATATTGTATATATTAAAGGGAAATATTGTGTTTGTTTTAAAGAAAATTTTAATCATTTTTAAACCAGTATTTATAGATACAGAATGATACACATTTCAAAATAAGGCAGCACGGTAGCTTTCTTTTTTAAAGAAATAAGGCTCTTACAGGAAGAAATTCGGTTGTTTGTTGCACAAAAATAATTTGTTTACCCAAACTTTCAAAAATTTGAATGATGTAACATCCATTACTCTTGTAATGCATAATATTTTGAGGTATTAAAGCTATTGCAAGAGTTTATTGGTGAGACTAAACAGTTTAATAATGACTAGAGGTCCTTTCTTTGTATGCCATGTTGGTGCATTTTAAACGCAATATTTCACTTTAAAAATATTACATACCTGACAGAAGTTGATTGAACCACGGGGTCCAAATGTCAAAATTCTCACAGACGTCACAAGTGAAATGCGATGTTTGGAGCCCTATATCTTTGTAATTAAGCCAGATACAGTGTTTTTGATATCAGTTTCCTACAATTTGGGCAGAAAATACCCTAGGCAGGTATTTTCAGCATAGTATCTCTTTTCCTGGAAAGTTATAGGTTCTCAGAAATGGCCGAAATGGTAAGCAGACAAATAGGGCATGCGAAACAGGGGGTCCAGTCCATCTTTCAGTGGACCATTGAAACGGCTTTAAATTTTGACCTAACATTTTTGGTGTGTTCTCTCTACTACTTGAACCATACTAGGGAATTTTTTTCAGCAAAATCTGAGTCGGTACCCGACCACGATTTTCTGAAAATTCGTTGAGTTGGCAGAGAATGACCCGAAGGGTAACTGTCAGGGATCTCATACTTAGCTTGTGTATTACCCATATTAGGTAGATGATCCATATTGTTTTTGGAGGAGGTCAAAGGTCATTTGGGTCACCAGAGGCCAAAAGGTCAAAACCTTGTAAACATGATATCTCAAGAAAGATAACTGTGAGGGATTTCTCACTTGACATGTAGATTGTTCGAGTTGTTCAAGTTGAGGAGATACTTCCTGTTGGTTTTGGTGGAGGTCAAAGGTTATTTGGGGTCACCAGAGGTCAAAAGGTCAAAACCTTGTTAATGCAATATTTCAAGAAGGATAACTGTGAGGGATCTCATAATTAGTGTGTGGATTGTTAATATTGAGTAGATGGTCCCTATCATTTTTCGGGAGGTCAAAGGACATTTTAGGTCACAAAATGTTGAAACCTTGTAAACATGATATTTTATGGAAGATTACTGTGAGGGATCTCATACTTGGCCTGTAGATTGATTGTTCATATTGGCATGTAGATGTCCATATAGAGTGGGTGATCCATATTGTTTGAAGTGGGGGTGAAAGGTCATTTTGGGTCACAAGATTACAAAAGGTCAAAACCTTATGAACATGATATCTCAATTAGGAAGGATAACTGTGAGTGATCTCATGCTTGTCATGTGGGTGACTCATGTTTGTTACTATATATCAATATGGCAAAGAATCACTAAGCAATTAAAATAGGTAGGCGGTAGCATTATCTGATACTACGTAGGCAGTCCCTTGTTTCAAAAGTTTTTAATTTTAAGCGTTCTTAACGGACTTTGTGTCTTATAATTAGACAAATTGCATCTTTGTGCTGTTGGGTGGGATTAAAGACCGCAGATACTTTGTAGTACTGCTCTGTTAGGTTTCTAAAACCTTAAACTAGACATGTTTCTGCTCTTGGTTTTAGATGTTGAGCTTCATCAGTAGTCGGACTTTTTAGTTTGTCCTGGTCTTAATTCAAAAACTAGAAAAAATTGCTCTTTTAGAGCGCCTCGATAAGAGCATCGAGGTAGCAGTCTTCTTCTTCCTCGCGAGTTGTCTCCAATTCACCGTCATTTTTAAGCCTAGAATTAACTAGGTAATCTTTTAGGTTGGGCGCCCTCTCATAGGCTAGGACCGGTGGTTTCGGAAAGATTTGACACAAGTTCGGATCTCCCGATATTAAGTGCCAGTGTCTTAGCAGGTTTTCTTTTAGCTCTTTGGTTCTCAAATGGGGTGTATAGGTTATTTTGAAGACTAGTGGTATTTGATTTTCACGTGGTTTAGGCAAGAGTAGATTTGATCGTTCTTTGTAATTAATGCCTTTAATGGTGTGATCAAATTCTTGGCCCGTGTAGTTACGTGAAATCAGTTTTTCTTTGAAAGCGTCCCTCTTAGATACGAAATCGTTCTCATTGTTTGACAGTCTCACATATCTCAAAACTTCTCCTTTGATAAAGCCTTTAAAGGTTGCGAGTGGGTGGGCAGAGGTCCTGTCAAGATATTGATAGGTTTCTGTAGGCTTTGTATAGACTTTGGTGTCCAGCCGCCCGTGGGATTCAAAGTTCTTGCCTTTGAAGATTGTGAGGTCTAGATATGTGACCGATTCTTGAGACGCTTCCATCGTGAATTTAATCGTCTCGTGAATTTTATTCAGATTTTCCACTAGTGAGGTGAGCTCCGCAAGGCTGCCTTTGTAGAGCAGCAAAATGTCATCTCGATAACGAAACCAACGAATGATTCTCGGATCAGTCGGTATGATGCCTTTTTCAAGTTTATACATGAAAATATCGCATATTTCTGGCGAGGCTTGACTGCCCATTGCACAACAACGATTTTTTGTAGATAAAATGTTCCGTTAAACTCGAAACAGTTTCTTTCTAGAATGAGTTTAAGGAGATTGCGGAAAGAGGCAGTTGAGACTTTTGGTATCTCGTAGCGGCTTTGGCTCTACGTTTCGCAGACAACATTTTTGACTCCTCTTGGGGAGTATTTGTATATCGAAACCACGTGTAGTGTCGCTAGAAGTACGTTTTCGGGTAGCTGAGTAGCTTCCAGAAGATTGATGATGTGATTTGTGTCTTTCACATAAGTCTCTTGTCGTTTCACGATTGGAAGCAAAAAATAATCTACAAATTCTGAGATTTGTTCGGTCGGTGATCCATTGCCGCTTATTATTGGCCTACCGATAAATTTCGTGTTTATCGGGGGTGTCTTGTGCACCTTGGGCAGGACGTAGATAACCGGTGTCCGAATTTGGTGATTATTCGGGTTCAAATATTTGAAGGTGGTTTCATCAATTTCCTTCTTGAGCCACATATTTGTGAGCTGGGCCACAACTAACTTTTTTAGTTTCTTCTGTGAGATCCTGGTCTAAATTATCGTAGTGCACCGAATTCAACTGTCGGTTGATTTCGTTTATGTAGTCGGAGCGGTTTATCATGGCAATACCTCTTCCCTTGTCAAAGGGTTTTAGGACCACAGAACAGTCGTTTTTGAGGGACTGTAAGGCAATTTTTTCTGCCTTCGAGATATTGCTAGATACATTGTGTATGGGCATTTTAGCCAGTCCCACTTTTGTGGCTTCGAGATAATCTTCCAGGTTTTTGCTGTAAGTTATGGCAGGAAACCAGTTGGATTTCAAACGGAACTTGGATACCTTTTTTAAGTGTTTCCCGTGCAGAGTATATCGTATCCTCATTGTTCTAATTAGTCCTTTTAGGGCTCTAAGGATTGATATTCTGGTTGGTTTGGTAGGGGTAGCTATGAACTTTAAGCCCCTACCAAGAGCTATTTTCTCTATGTCCGATAGAGGTCTATCGGAGAGGTTTTTGATGAAGTGCTCGGTTTGTTCCGCCTTCCGGCTAATCTGGGCATTTTTCATTTGGCCTTTTATGGCAGTACATTTCCTTTGAAATTTTTGAGACCTTGCACGAAAGTTTCTCCCTTTTTAGGGTTCGGGAAAATTTCCTCCTTTTAGTGGAAGAGCGAATTTTTGATTTAGCCTCCTGTTTTTTCCATCTTTAAGAAGAGGCCTCCTACGGAGGATGATGCTTTTAGCAAGTTGAACAGGATAATTGCAGAGACTTCTAAGCAAGTTATGTGTTGACTAATTATACCTCTTTTAAGAGAGCTGTTTGGAGAGTGGTACTCTTTGGGAGTTACTGAGAGACCTTCTCTTTGAAAGGTTAGCTCAGAACTGAGAGATGACAGCATGACTCGGCTCTAATAAGGCCTTTGTGGCCAGAGTGGCAACAAGTTCCCGTGTGAGCCAATCAGAGAAAGGCACGGGTGCATCCGGTGTGTGTTTACACGTAGCTCCAATTTTGAATTTCCAGGTTGGAGGGAGGTGACCAATCAAGAAGGAGCAGTGCTACACATGGCGGGAGCTATGTTTTGAGGCCTAGTCGGAAATTAGTGAACAAGGGATTTTAAATTTGGGGTAGCAAAAAATTATGTCATTATGTCATTATGTCATTGCCCCCCCCCCCCCCGCCCAAAATTAATATGATTAATGCAGAGCTTCCAGGAGGTCCTATTCAGGTATCTGCTAGCCTTAGATGCCCTTTCATAATGCACAATGAAGGAAAGGACATATTTCGTAATAACTCAAGAGTGTTTTTTGGACTCTACGCACGTATTTTTGTGTAACGCTTTCCCGAAATAGAAGGCAGTAAAATAGTCAGAAGGGAGGGGGCTTCAGGAGATTTGTTGACAACGTATCTGCCTCTTAATAGACAACATATTCTCCTCTTTTGCCTTACCAAAAATTAGCATTCACTAAATTATGGACATTTTCCGGCCATATATGATCAGTTCCAAAAACATCCCAAAGATAGCACCATTTTGC
>JAIZAY010001942.1:0-12403 GCA_029531755.1 Holothuria leucospilota | reverse complement strand
TTGGATCAAAATTCTGATACATGGTAAACCATGTATGTAGTAACTGTTCTGTCGATCTGCCAAACTAGCCAGTTGAGTAAAACTCATCAGGATTCGATGGCGAATAAAGTTATCTTCTTGGATGATAAAACTTGTGAAATACTGAGTTCATCGATGCTTTTGGTTACTTCAACGGTGCTTGACTTCCACAACTCTTTGCTAGTCAGATATATACCCTATCAATAAAAGAAAACTTCTAAAAAATTTCAAAACTCGGCAACAAAAGTATGTCAAAATTGTCAAAAGGAGAAGTACGAATGCTGCCACACCTATACCGCCACTTTTGAAGGATACTTCAAAATGGCTTCCTATTAGTGATAAGAGATCACCATTTAACAAATACTGCTGCTCACTTTTCTATGCTTCAAAAGTATTTTAGAACAACCTGTTCTATCATCTTCTTCAGGCATCTGACTCCTTAATGCTCCGTCCTTGATGTTTTAAATTGATCCTTCATTCGCCTCTGGCTAAAGGTGCGTCGTCGGGGGGGGGGGGCGCTGTCTCTGTTCGCATTATCCACCAATTAAAAATCTTATGGATTATTCGTTTGCTTTGCATACGCGATGCACCTTCTTACTCAAAATGCCATATATAGGCCCAGATCATGGGATTTCATATCATGGCGTCCATAATCTGGGCCAGGATATGGGAAATTCATATCTGGCTTGTTTAGCAAATTGGGCGCAGATATAACGTGATATAATATAAAGGCCATACATATGGCTCATATATGGCGTCGAGTCCGGCTAGGTAAAGTTTAGTGCACTTTCTATATGGCGCGACAGATATGCCAACTGATATTATGGCAAGCTCCTATTTCTGGCCCATATATGGAAAATCCTATATTGTCCACTCATATAAAGAGTATTTATATCATGGCCCAATATCTGTGGCCATGATATGACCCAGTATAAAAACCTTTATATGGCTCACTCTTTATATGGCCCATATCTGGCCCATATATGGAAATTTATATCTGGCCCATATCTGCACCAGATATGGAATTTATATCAGATCGGATAAAAACCATATATGGCCAGATAAAGTTCTATCTGGATCGAGCCTTTATATGGCACAGATCTGCTCTAGTTATGAATCATAGTTAGGACTTATAGTCCACACTCCTCATGGAGACTGATTTTTTTTTTTCCAAAAGTCCCCTGACTCTCTGGCAAAGAGCCAGGGGCGAAAACCAAACAATACTCCCGAAGGAGTTCTGCTCCCCGAAGGAGTAACAACGTCCCCAAGGGACAAACTTTGACTTAACTGACACCACCTGACAGTGGTCCCGTTCTAGACTGGCTGAATAGAACAGGTCCCACCTGGGAGCTCCGCCGTCGTGATCACGGACACTCCTGCGCCAGGTAAGTACAGAAAAGAACAGATACTACACATGATCTTAGCCAAAAGGCCGAGAAGACTTTGAACACCAGAAAACAATGTTTAAGTGCTCCATGAATTAGAAGTTAATGTAAGTATTAGGTTGAATTGACTTAAGTACATAAATTCAACTTATTTCATAACAGTGAACAGAAAAATGCCTTGAAATTTCCTATTTTATGTAATCACAGTGATATGGGCTTCTTACTTTAAACTTAATTACATATTTGGCTCTAAATTTTGTTTACTGCATGGTGCATATTTTACTTTCAACTTCCTAAATCATGAAAAATGTAGGTTTAGATACAAGCTCCGCCCAAATATGCAAATTATTTGCCTAAGTTCACTTAGTACACTGCGGTATTAACAGAAGTGTAGCCACTAAATAACTGCAATGTCTGGGAAGGTGATGCTGTATCCAAAACATGTCTTAGTTTGTAACAAGCATAATCCAAGAATCAAATCAAATAAATAATAAAACAAACTAACAAAATGCTCATTTGCATATCTAGCATATCAAGTTATATCTGGCTTTATATGGCCATATCAAACTTTACATACATATCTGGATCACGGTTATATCAAGTTATATCTGGCTTTATATGGCCATATCAAACTTCATATGCATATCTGGGTTATGTTTAAATCAAGTTATATCTGGTTTTATATGGCCATATCAAACTTTATATACATATCTGGATCACCATTTTATCAAGTTATATCTGGCTTTATATGGCCATATCAAACTTTATATACATATCTGGATCACGATTATATCAAGTTATATCTGGCTTTATATGGCCATATCAAACTTAATATACAAATCTGGATCACAGTTTTATCAAGTTATATCTGGCTTTATATGGCCATATCAAACTTAATATACATATCTGGATCACAGTTTTATCAGGTTATATCTGGCTTTATATGGCCATATCAAACTTTATATACATATCTGGATCACGGTTATATCAAGTTATATCTGGCTTTATATGGCCATATCAAACTTCATATGCATATCTGGGTTATGTTTTAATCAAGTTATATCCGGCTTTATATGGCCATATCAAACTTTATATACATATCTGGATCACCATTTTATCAAGTTATATCTGGCTTTATATGGCCATATCAAACTTTATATACATATCTGGATCACAGTTTTATCATGTTATATCTGGCTTTATATGGCCATATCAAACTTTATATACATATCTAGATCATGATTATATCAAGTTATATCTGGCTTTATATGGCCATATCAAACTTTATATGCATATCTGGGTTGTCTTTTAATCAAGTTATATCTGGCTTTATATGGCCATATAAAGTCTTTAATCAACCAGATATTTCCAGATATAAAGCCAGATATGGATTTTGAGTAAGGGCACCCCATTTGTGGAACCAGTTACCTGACCATATCCTGTTCTGCACTGATCTCTCTGCATTTTAAGCATAATCCCAAAACTTATTTCTTTACTTGTTCCTTTGAACATATTTAACAAGTTGTCTGATTATTTGTCAAGTGCCAGAGCAGCCATGTTTTGTTCCTGATATAAGTTCAATGTATTATTGTTATTGTTATTGTTGTTGTTGTTATTATTATTATTATTATTATTATTATTATCATTATCATTATCATTATCACTATCACTTTCATTATCACTATCACTATCACTATCATTATCATTATCACTATCATTATCACTATCACTATCATTATCATTATTATTATTACTATCCTCTCAAAGCCATGTTAACATTCATACTAGGCTAGATAACAGTAAGTTGCCTCGGATAAACGTATCACTGTAGCCTCTTGAAAACATATCCCTGTGATGGGACCTGAATTTTTACTGCATATCCCTTGGTATTCTCACAAACACAAATTGACTACTGACTGCTTATCCTTGTAGCCTCTTAAAGGGTAACCTAGTAAAATTGCAGACACTTCAATCATAGCCAATGAATAGTGGTGCCATAATCATTTATACGTCATTCTCGAATTACATGAGTTGCCTAGACTCTGTAGCCTTACATTATTCCAAACAGACCTTCCATGAGCTGGGTACTGTGCAATTACTCCCCCAAAATGAAGACACAATTACATAAAAAGCAAGTTGAAAATTTTGGACAACTTGTGCATTATATAGTGGAATGCACACGTGGGTAGAGCCTATTCGCATGTTGACTAGCAGTCATGAGGACAAGCAATCCTTGACTGTTTGTCCACATGGCAACTGGATGGTGGACCATGAAAAGTTTTTATCAACTAGGCCCTGTCATACTCACTGGAAATAGGCATGCCCTTGGCTGTTTTTTATACTGCCCTAGCTGTTCCAGAGGCTAGGGGTTATCAAAGAAATACTGAATGCAAATCAGTGCATTAGTAAATAAAAAAGTAAATTATTTGAAAAGCATGCAACTTTTTTTTGTGTGTTTGGTCTGGGACTCTGGGTCATGCTGGAATACCAATTAGTTCTGGACATGGCTTCTACCGTAACGTACTGTATAATCCCCATCTTCTAATACTACTTGTATAGTATAACTATAAGAATGCTGGGTCCTCTTCAAGGACTTATTATACGTATGTATGGAAAGCCGCATTGGACATATACACCATTATTCATCTCGGTATTAATTCAAGTATTAATTCCATTTTATACTGGTATATATTCACACCAATCAGGGAGCAGGAAAATTTATCGGAATTGAATTAATCCTGATACCTATAAATTGAGATTTATACCAGTATAAAATATAATTTATCCCGGTATAAATTCGAATGTATACCAGTATTCATTCGATTTATAATGGTACTAAATCAACCAATCAGAAATGCTGAATATATACTGGTATTAATTCGAATATCTATTGGTATTTAAAATTCGAATATATACTGGCATGAATTCGAATTTATTCCAGTATATATTCGAATTAACACTGGTATATATATATATATATATATATATATATATATATATATACATATTATATATATATATATATATATATATACATATATATATATATATATAATATATATAATATATATATATAATATATATATATATTTATATATATATATATATATATATATATATATATATATATATATATATATATATATATATATATATATATATATATATATATATATATATATATATATATAAATAATAATAAGTAGAACACACCACAAAGATGAACAATACGAGAGCACAGATACGGTAACAGAATAGCGTATATTTCGGACACTCCTGTGTCCTTCTTCAGCGCAAAATGTGAAGTGAAGTTTAATTTACAAATAACAGACACAGCAATGAGGTTAAACCCCTTGACGAGGGTGATAAATCACAGAGGGGAAATCGCTAAGGATGCCCAGGTCCTTGTTTAGGCCACGGGTGTGTGTGGACAGTTTTATTACCCACTTGCTTTCGGATTTGAGTCTTTGAGTGACAGACGGGTAATTAGAACCGAGCAGAATACATCTTAAATTAGATAAAGAGTGGTTAGGTTCACTACTGAAATGTTTTGATACAGGATAGCTTATTGAAAACTGTGCAGGATAAATCAACCTTTATCGACCTATATATATATATATATATATATATATATATATATATATATATATATTTCTCTAATTCGGCACTTAGGGGGAAAGTTGTTGAAAAGTCGACCTTAAGGGGAAAAAAATTTTCGGGTGAAGTATAAGTTTCGCCTTAACGTTTCCACACACTTTTTCTATAGGAAATCCGTAAACTCACAAGGGCGCCCTCTTAGATTTACAAACTAGATGCCATTACTTCAAGTTGTCAAATTTACGGACACCTAGCATGTTAACACGAACGGAAATGGCTGGCCATTGAAATAAACGTTAATTATATTTATTTAGACGTTAGGGCGAATTTATTTCTTATGTATTTTATTATCATTTTTCGCCCTATGTACAAGCAGATATAACAATTTCCCCTTAAGGTGGGAATTAGCGTTATATATATATATATATATATATATATATATATATATATAGATATATATATATATACCTAACTGTGGAATAAGGGGAAATTTTTGGTCAAAATATCAACGGTAGGGGGAATTTGCCGTTAGGGGGAAAAATTCGTTTCCCCTTAACGTTTTCACACACTGTTTTAATGGGAATACGTGACTTTGTGGTAAAATGCAAATGGCTGTACGTAATTACTTCAATGTTGACCAAATTACGGACACGTATCTGTTAACACGTACAACTTATAGGCCATTGAATTTACGTACATGTATACCTTTTTACTTAAAGGCGAAATATACACTTATGTATTCTATTGTTTTTTATTTCGCCTAAACGTACCAAGATATACAAATTTCCCCCTAATGTTCAATCTAGTGGTATATATATATATATATATATATATATATATATATATATATATATATATAACGCTAAAACCCACGGTAGGGGGAAAATTTTAGAGGGCGCTAGACGCCCTTTCGAAAAGGCGAAAAAAAAACAATAAAATACATAAGATTATATTTCGCCATTTGGTAGAATTTGAAAAACAGATATACATCAACGTTATTTCAATGGCCCACCAATTGTACGTGTTAACAGATACGTGTACGTAAATTGGTCAACATTGAATTAATGGCATATAGATTATGTAGTGAAAAGGCCATTACCATCCGTTTACGTATTCCTATAGAAAAAGCGTGTAGTTTCGTTAAGTCGACCTGATTTTTTCCCCTTATAGACGATTTCCCCTTATAGGCGGGTTTTTTCATACGATATTTCCCCTTAATCCCAAATTAGCAAAATATATATATATATATATATATATATATATATATATATATATATATATAACGCTAGATCGACCTGTTAGGCGAAATCGGTATACCGCCAATACAACCGGCGAAGAAAAAAACAATAAAATACATAAGATTATATTTCCCCTTTTGGTTCTGAGATATATATGTACGTTATTTCAATGGCCCGTAAGTCCTTAGTGTTAACGGATACATGCACGTAAGTTGGTGAGGAACTAAGTAATTGCATTAACATTATGTGGTAAATCGGACTTGCGTATAGATTTACGCATTCCCATATAAAACAGTGTGTAAAACGTTAAGGCGAAATGATTTTTTCGCCTAAGGGTCGAGTTCTCCCAACAGTCGCGTTTTTTCATACGGTTTTTCGCCTAAATCCCAAATTAGCAATATATATATATATATATATATTTATTCAGGGCTCGACTTAAGGGTAAAATATTCTCTGGCCAGCAGGGCCAGTAACTTTCTAATTCTACTGTACTATCCCTACCACTTTTTCACTGGCCCACTGTAAAAAAGACAAATTTTATGGCCAAATTAGCTGGTACCTTGCAGAATAAGAGTTAGATGCCAAAGGAGCCATGTCAGTGTAAAGAGCCTCAGTCCAGGTGAAATGTGTTTGGATCAACTTAGAATCATGCATCATTTCATACAATTTTCTTGTAACAGTGATATGAGCACCCAGTAGGAAGGAATGGGGTCTATGACTTCTTGTCCCTCTCTTCATGGCTTCACAAACATCCATTAATTCAAGAGTGGTGTATATTCCAGCAACTCCATTGGATTTAGATCGACTTAGAGACTCAAGTTTGTTTTAGGTAACGTTTTACGTAATATACGGCAATAAAATAAAAATTTTTAATTTAAATGTACCATAAATATTGCCAAGAAAAGTTGCTATCCACTCAGTAAATCATCCCTTCCATGCTTCGCAACACATCCAGGAACAGGTAAAATATTTGTAAATTTGGAATGAAATCATATCAGAGTATTTAGCCCTGTAGCTCTCTACCTGTAAGAAGACTCCTTCCACAGCACATATTTGCACCTGTGTACTAAAGGCTAGGTTCATTATACTGCACATATTTACTGCACATATTTACTGTACATTAGGCTATGGTCAAAGCGCAAAGCCTCCCTAAAGAAAGATATAGTACCCCATAGGGAAAACCTGTCCACCTAAAGCTTGCAATTATATGGCAAATACTGTAGTTGTTTTGGGTCTAATGCACATGTCAGGCAAATGTTTTGGGCATACTTAATTGATCTGGGTTATTTTCCATTTTTTTTTATTTTTCTTCTGACGAAAGAAACCGCTACCTGTGCTTTCAACAGTAAAAAGTGTATGCAGAGAAAGTATAGCTTGCTTTTCAGATCAAACCATGTATTTTGTGACTGAAATCTCTTCTTGGGGATGTAAAAGAATTTGCCTTCATAACTACATGTGTAAATAACTGTCACAGAAATAATATCAAAGTTAGGTTATTTTCCAGGTCATTCAGAATGATTACATACTGTAGTCAACGTTTTGATCAAGGTCTGATGGCTTCGTTTACACTACATAATGCTCTTATACTAAGCCTTGAAGGCTTGATCAGCCAATCACAATCATTCTTAGTGGTTAGATTTATATATCGACAAATTGAAACATAATTCATTCGAGTTGCCTGTATTTAGCTGCTACATATTTTACCCCACTTCAAAAATGTTTGAAATTCTTTGACAAGGCTGTGTAGGCCAAATAAACAACAATTTCCAGATTTCAAGCCAGACAGCGAGTCCAGGAGTCATTTGGACTCCCTGAATCCTTGATAGCCTCATATGTTTTGTACAGTTTAATGCAAGAATTTCACTAGTATTGCCTATTTGGACTCCCTGAGCTCACCATCCTGGCTACACCCTGTAAACTGGGAAAAATTATGTTTAATACTGGTATAAATTCCAGTTTTTGTCAGGGTTAATTCAATTTTATACTGGTATATTTTCCTGCACACTGATTGGTGTGAATATTGGTGTCAATATTTCCTCTGGTGTTATTATCGATGACCTTTCAGATCATTATCCGATTTTCTGCATTTCTGATTCTGTACTGCCTAAGCATGACCATGGAGGGAATCAGGAACAAAACTGTGTACGTCTGGTGCACCAGGCTGGAATCAATAAATTTGCCGATATTCTTTCAGAAGTTGAATGGACTAATGTCCTACTGTGCACTGATACAAATTTGGCCTATAGTCTATTTATGGAGAATTTTCACAAAAATTATGTTAATTGTTTTCCTGTCGTCACTGTTAAAACTCCCCACGCTCGGAAAGTGTGGTGTTCTAGTGGGATTTTAAACTCTTGTTGTACAAAAAAGAAACTTTACCGTAAATACGTCAAGCATCCTACTCCTGAGAATAAAGCTGCATATGACAGATTCAGAAACAAACTTACTACTGTTATTCGCATTGCCAAGTTTAATTACTATCACAAAGAATTTAGCAATCAGAATATAAAAGGAACCTGGAACGCCATTAACACTGTCCTGCTTGGGGGTATTCGTAAGTGCAATCATGTTAACGAACTGAATGAAAATGGTAAGAATATTTCTGATGTCAATGCTATTTGCAATATTTTTAATGATTACTTTGTAAGTATTGGTCAAACCCTATCTAATAGTATCGTGAATGATGCTAATATTTCTTTGTGAATTACTTGTCACGCCATCAATGAACACTGTATGTTTTTGCATCCCACAGATGAGTCGGAAGTATTTAAATATCTTAAAAATTTAAAAGAAACCAGCCCAGGACATGATGAAATTAACTGCAAAGTTGTAAAAGTAGTGGCTCATTTTATCGCTAAGCCCTTATGTCATATTATTAATCTATCATTAAAAAACGGTATCATACCAACCGATCTGAAACAAGCTAGAGTCGTCCCAATCTATAAAAACAATGAAAGAACTCAGAAGAGTAACTATAGACCAATTTCTGTCCTGCCAGCTTTTTCAAAAATCTTCGAAAGAATTGTATACAATTGTTTATTTAGTTTTCTGACAACTTGTAAAATTATTTATAAAAATCAGTATGGTTTCCTTCCAGGGAAATCTACGACTCGTGCTTTGATCAGTTTTGTTGACAATATTATTAGTGCTTTTGAAAGTAATAAGTTCTCATGTGGCATTTTTCTTGACCTTTCCAAGGCTTTTGACACGCTAGATCACGACATTCTTTTATACAAGTTGTATCATTACGGTATAAGAGGAGCAGCCTTAAGCTGGTTTAAAGACTATCTTTCTAACAGGACGCAGCGTGTCAGTATTTCCAATTTTAAATCTCATCTCCTTACTATCAACACTGGTGTTCCCCAGGGATCTATTCTTGGACCCTTACTGTTTCTGATTTACATTAACGATCTGCCCTTAGCAAGTCCCAGTTCTATGTTTACCTTGTACGCTGACGACACCAATATTCTTTACGAGGGCTCCGATATTGATTCTCTTATTCATCACATTAATAGTGACATCTGGAACGTTACCACTTGGTTTTCTGCCAACAAATTACATTTAAATGCCAAAAAATCTACAGTTGTCCTTTTTCGCCCCTATCAGAAACGGCTCAGTCTTGGTAATAGTACAGGTATCTCTATCCAAAACAATTTTATTCCTTTTGCTGACTCCGCTGTCTTTCTAGGAGTCACTATTGATAGTCATCTAAGTTGGGTACCTCATATTAATATTATTTGCAGGAAGCTTGCCAAAGGCTCCGGTATCATCTTAAGATTAAAACATTTTCTTCCGAAGAAGATCCTTCTTATTATTTATAATTCCCTTATTTTGCCCTTTATTTCCTACTGTACTATTGTTTGGGGTAATGCTGCTTCTACACACGTAAATAAACTGTTCGTTGTTCAAAAACGAATCTTTCGTGCAATCGATGGCAAGTCACATCTGGACCATTCGAAACCTATTTTTAAGAAATACAACTCTTTAACCGTCTTTGATATAACTAAGCATCAAGTAGCTGTATTCATGTTCCAATCCTACCACAACTTATTACCAAATTCACTCTCCGAATTTTTTGCCTTTCGCGGTCATTGTTATGATACCAGAGACCGTTCTTATTATACCATCCCATTATGTAGACTCGCAATTAGCCAACGTAACATAAGATATTTAGGGCCGTTCACTTGGAATGTTCTCCCAAACTCAATAAGAAATTCTCCCTCCCTATTAAGCTTTAAAAGAAGTTTCAAATCGTACTTGCTATCCAATTACATTTAAAATGCATTGATATTGTTATCTAGCCATGCCTTTTTTTTTTCCTCCTTTTTGTTTAATGCCTTTGTCCTTTATCGTGTTTAATACGCCAAGTTATTTTCCAAGTGGTGTTGTATTCTTTCTTTTTGTAAAGGGGATGCACATCCCACAAGCTTTCAGTAGCTTCCTGGTGCTATCCCCCCAACCATTTAATAATGCTCCTTTCCATGTTTGTGTCTTGTGATTACCGTAAATTCTTTGTATTCTGTACTGATAACTGTAAAATGTTTTTGTGTGTGTGCTCTGTACTGGTTGAAATAAAGCTGAATTGAATTGAATTGAATTGAATATATACCATTCCAATTAATACGAGGATAAAATAATGGTGTATTTGTCCAACATGGCTTTCCATATACATACAGAGCTTGGTGCAACCTATCTTACATATGTACGTACGAATGTATAGGCCTAGAGCTTGTGAATTGAAAGTATGAAATAGGGCCTACGTGCGCATGCATTAAAGCTTAAGAAGTGAAAAGTAGTGGGGCTTCGCTCATATATTTGCCATGTGGATAAGTGATCACTCCCTTTTTTCCACGGCTGCTAGTCGATGTTCAAACAGCAGACTTGCCAACCTCAAAAATGGCAAACCTTGAGGTTCCCACATGAAAACCTGGAAATCACATCACAAACCTTGAGATTTTAAACAAGTCTCAAACATGATTACAGGTAAGCTATGGAAAAGTGTTTCAGTTAACTAAGAATATTTTAGGTTTTTTTCTTAACCCTCTTAATAAAGTTAAGATGCCATCTACAGGGCCGACTGCCAGATTGCATAGTTTGTTAATTGCGCGCGGAATGTAATTGTAAAGTTCCAAAATTGCGCGCCAATGCCGCTACAAACTGAATACACACAATACATTTAACTATATGTGTACGTATACGTATATATATATATATATATATATAATATATATATATATATATCTATATATAGTATATATATATATATATATATATATATATATATATATATATATATATATTATATATACGCATATGTGTACAATATGTATGTATACTACATACTATATGTACGTATACTGTACTTACGTACGCTACACTTTATATACATATCATACGACTGCCAAAATTTATGTACGTTTTTCCTATTTGGCAGGAAATAATCATATTTTGTGTGGTACTCAGTGGGAATTAAGTGGAGGCACATTACAACACAAAATTGCATGGCTGCCGTGTGTGTATTGGATAAGGTTAGTTTGCATTGCACAGTACGCCGACAGACCAAGGTACTGTAACCGTTTCGCCACCGCTATGCCGGGATGGAGTCTTGCTCTGTGCGCCGCACACCAAACTGAATTATTGTGCGCCAAATTCGTGGTAAAATCAGTATGTAAATTGAAAATGCGCGCGGAACTTCTTCCGCGCGACTGACAAATTATGCAGTCTGGGCCAACTGATTGAAATTTGCGAAAGGTTTAGTTCATCATAAACAGAAAAGCTGTCACACCATTTTAGTCACTTTTGTGACAATGATACATCCACGATTCAGTAATAACTGTGGAAGGAAACTTATCCGGCATTGCCACTAATTAGTGATTTTCAACCTGTGATCTGGCATTTTCCCTGTGAGGCAATGCCGAAACCATGTGACTCACGGTGAAACCGTGAGAGTTGGCAAGTCTGGAATTGCCACGACGGCACGCGTGATGTACAATTCGTTGAACTAGTAATTACGGTTCTGAATATCCCCAGGCTACAGCACAACTGTTAGCCTAGGCCTAGCCTACTTCGTTCTCAATGCACCTTGCATTATGAGCCTAGTAGCTTTCTGTCCAACGCCCTGGGGTAACTTCCAATGCCTCCTCCCAGCAATGCAGCTTCATCTGA
>JAIZAY010001926.1:0-12448 GCA_029531755.1 Holothuria leucospilota | reverse complement strand
ATGTACAGCTATGGCATCTTAACCTGTTCATGTTTTATATGCCCAAATAGCGGCCATAACAAATCTTTTCAAGTTTAAAAAACAAGATCGATGATGAACTTACATTTGTAGAGTAATGCAGCAATATGCCTCATGTGGTACTATGCTTACACCAACTGCTTTAAGTGATATGTTTTTTGATATGGTCACGCCATGTACTCAAAACATGCAGAATGATGTGTAGATGTTTGTAGTCGAGAAGAAAGCAAATCCCAACTTAGGTTTGGAGCACGATTTATCAGACTTTCCCATGAGTAATTGCAGCTACCAGCGATTTAATCCATTACGACTATTAGCACTAACTTTGGTCTTGGAACTGTTTAAGTGACCACTAAGAAAGTGAACACAAGAATGTAATTTCCATAATAAAAGACCATCAAAATTTGATCAGTCATTGGCAGTTCCTCAGAGAAAATGATTGCTACTAACTTTTACTTAATATGATTCACAAATGCTGAAGCTATTCAAGTACTGACCTTAAAGCTCAGGCTGCTTGAGACAAAAATTCAAACCAAAATTGGGGGGTGGGGGGGGGTAAAATCATGCATTTCCCCCCCTCCAGGTTATCATTAATATTAAGCTTTGTTAACATCATCCCAAGGAGAAAGGATTAATATCAATAAAATATTATGGCTAATATTTAATCACACTGATTCAAATTAATTTTTATTAATTTGTGAACTTTCATATTCCATATCCAACCACATTTATCTCTGGCAACTAGTTCAAGAATGTTTGCTTTCCAAGGAACCCATAACATTTTTCTTACGAGAGTAAAAGTTGCACTTGTAGCATCCAGATGATTACTACTTCTTGAAGTCCAATGAATAATAATACCTCATTACTATTCATTACTATTGACAAAAGCTGAACCAAGAATTTTAGTGATCACCTGTTTCATTCACTGGCAATTCAATTGTAAATAAAGTTCGTTCAGGCACTGTGTTAACCACTCATAACCCCGACACTTAATTTTCATAACAATAACACAATATCAAAACTATCATAGACAATGTCCAATTTTTAGACTCCACAAATCAAAACTCTGAGTGGCAGGATATCTCTGCCTCTGATTTCAAATTAAAATTAAAGATTTTATCAAAGTTTCAACCTGGCAATTAGCTCTTAGACCTAACTCCCAATGTAAAATGGCTGCTAGCACCTCAGAAATGAAATCACTGGTGCAGACCTCAATATCAATGTATCAACTAAGTTCCCATCTTTGTCGAACCGTGACCATCTTCATCAAATCTTGTTTATATGATAGAAAGTTGGCGACTGTTAAACTGAATGAAGACAGAACAATGTTTCTGTATAACAAAAGTATGGTATTATTGATAAGGAACTTGTTCTACAAGTCATCTATGTCATTGCAATCAGTGTTTAAAACAAAACACGACATTTGGGGAGAGTCTATGTGACCCTTTTCCTTCATCTCAAATAACAATAAATTACAACAGGTTGAAAAATAATGTGAAGGGGCTCTTTAGGATAGGAGGGAGGGAGATAAGTAATCAGAACTCTAGCAAATACTGCAGAAATCTTCACACTGTACATCCTAATGGGAATACTGATGACGATACAATCTTGAGTTATAGTCAAGGGGATAATGTTTTCAACATTTCCAAAAACTGACAAAAATTTGCTGTTGTAAAAAAACAAGGAAAAACATTCACGTACCATCCTGTGGAATCACTTTAACCTGCAATGTGGTGTTAGATATAAATCTGTAATCTGTTGTGTTCTCCTAAGCATTTCCTGGATGTCAAAGGTCACAAATATGCTTTTTTTCACATCCCTACAAATCATAACTGCTTGTTCTATGCCTACAACTGACTGCTATTTATTCTCTACCTATTTCTAACTGCTTATAACACACACTGACACATGGTCTCTTAACAACCTTTGTGCACTTCAACCTTTGTAAACCAATGCACAGCAATCTTAGCACTGCTTAAGACTCCACCAAACTTCTCCTAAATATCTGTATATCCAACATTTCATCCACGAATACAGTGATGACATCATATCTGTCCTTACTCATGTCAACACCCACCGAGGTAGGGGATGGGGGTACAAAAACTAGCCTGTCCGACATCCTCATTTGCTTCAAATGCACTTTTCTTCTTCTCTTCCTTTGCACGAGGAGACTTCTCTTGCTTTGTGGGAGGGGTTTAGGGTTATTGCTCCCTGTTACCCTTTGTGGCCAGACCCTAGGGATCTCCTCAGAGATTTTTGCAAATTCATCCAAGGCTCCTTTAAGGCTGACCATTCCAGGCTGGCACTTAAGTGATCATTCACGATTTCATGCCGTGTTTCACTCAAGACAATTAGCCTTCAGATCATCACAGAGGTCTTAGTTTTACCTCTCAATCTGACTTGCTTCTTTCCAGATGAAACTGTACCATTCTGAGCTCCCGGCCGTAATCGCACACCACTGTCGCGCCATTGTCAGTCCCAGCCACGATATGGTGGATCATTTGGTGTTTGTCACCAAGATCCACTAGTTGGATGGGTTTTCCACTTAAAATGTCCAAGACAATAAGCGAGCCCTGAAATGAAATAAAGGTTTTCAATTAATGACACCATGGGTTACATGATCTTTGAAAGGACTTCTGAAAAATATAATAACAGGGACATTTTGGTCCATTTGAAAATAATTGAAGGTCAAGGATTGTTTATTCTTTTGTGTGTTTGCAGCTTGCAGGCTTGATTGTTCCAGCTAAGTTTTCCAGCCACCTTACAGGAAACAAATACCCTTGGCTATTTCCATAACATTTGCATGACCAAATTACCCAGATTCCATAATGTACTTCGCTGAGAAAAATCTGAGTTAAAATACGCATAGGACATGCATTTGAAAGTTATAATTTTCTATAAAATCTGTTGACTTTTACATGATTTTTTGTTACAGCATTGCATGACTTTTCGAGTTCACAAGAATCACACCTATATACAACTGGCTGACTATACGCATCTTTAGTGATGCACATTGAATGAAAATATGAACCAAAATTTACAAAAACTCAACTGCTATATGTCTGACTTAAACACAAGAGGACCCACTTGATTCCCAGACAACTCTGGCAGACAATACCACCCGACAACTCCCCAAGGACAATTCCTACCTCAGGCAAGTTTTTTTCTCCAATTCTAACCCTTAACAGTTCCAAAATTTCTGGTAGGGGAAGCTGTCTGGAGGATTTGTCCGGGGGAAAAATTGTCCAGAGGAGTTGTGGAGGGGTGGGGGAAATGAGAGCTGTCCGGGGGAGTCTGTCCGAGGGGTGGGAGAGTTGTTCTGTAATGAGACAACAACTTTAGTGTTTTTTTCCCTGCTTTTGGTACTTGATCTGTGTCACCTTTACAGACAATTTGTACAAGTGATAAGGTACTTCAAAGCATGCATCTAACACACAACATCACAACTACAAATGTACTACATACCTGTGCTGTTGTTATCAAGTACTTCTCTCCAAGCGGGGCAAGACTGTTGCTACAACCAGGATCCTGTTGAAATAAAGGTGAGCAGATGATGATATAGGTACCATCATGCATTTGTTTCCAAACAATTTAAGTCCATTGCTACTCAATAGGACATGACCTTGCACACTGCAACTAAACTTGACTGTCACATCAGTCATAATGATTTAGTGTATATTTCTCAAACACCATAATCAATGGTTTGAATTAAGGCCAATTTTAAATCACATTGGCCAAAGCTTTGAAGCAATTCAATCGGTTGGGTACCAGCCATTATGCATGAAGTTGTAAGAGGGTTGTCAAATACCATAGTGAAACCAATAACAAGTGGTCATGTCGTAAGGTGAGTGGGAATCTCATGCTCAATTCAAAATCATGACAACTCAAAACTAGTCCAGAATGGTCTACATGAGTTTCAACCTGCTAAAGTTGTATATTATGTGGCCAACTTCAGAATAATATCAAATCAACTTTACCTCACAATTTTAATTTTTTTTTAAATTTGTTCCTTGTTCATCCTGCTTACTTTTTGCCAATTATTACTCAAATTTCATCAACTTAATAATTTAATGCCAAATCAAAAGACCCTGACTAATCCCTAAAGGTAGGGATGCAATATTTTTCTGTTACTTTTACAGTAGAGCACCGTCATTATTTTTATGTGTGATACTGCCATCAAAACAAACACAGTTCAAGTGCCTAATAAATTTATCATGTATGGTGCGTTAAAGAAAGCAGAGTGCTTTATCAACTTACAAACTGAATTGTGTGGACAAGTAGGCCCTGTTGTTGGTCCCAGATACATAATTTGCTGTCCCCACCGATACTGGCAACATGAGTTTTGGTCAACGTCACTTCCAGCACAGTACTTTGGTGAACTTTCATCCGATGGAGTTGATTCCCTGATTCAATATCCCAAGTGCGCACAGTGACATCGGTAGAACCACTAACAATCACATTGGGACAACTCTGAAAAATTGTAGGACCATACAATTGTTAAAGTGAGAGTATGTCAACATGCCACATGACAGAGATAGTTCACTATGCATTTATATAGATTTGAAATTTACAATGCACTACAGAAAATCTTTTGTGAAGATATACCTCTTTTTTGAAATTTGTCCATTTCTAATATACCTCATTGGCTATGCCAAAACAGTTATATGAGTGTTCTTTAATGGTGTCTTGCAGTGTAATACAATCCAGCCTGCCAGGCACAATGAGATAAAATATGAAACTGGGCCTGAAAACACTGATGTACCAGCAACTACCATCAACATCATATTAGACATTTTGGGGGGCTAGTGGAAACTGTTGCAATTTAAAATAAATTAAGAAGAAATAACTTAAATGTCTTTAAAAAAACTATTTTTGTTTGTGGCACACATCCACCTTTCAGTTATTGTCTCTCTATCACTTTCGGCACAGCAGTGCCAGCTGAATTAGTATTGTTTCAAAGCTCCATTAAAAGCTACCATCAAACATTCTCCCCATCCACATACCCACCCTAACATTGAACCAGCTGGTGTTAAACAACAACAACACAACAACAACAATAATATTAATATTAATACACTAGACTTCTATAGCACGAAATCAGGAATAAAGAGTGTAGCTGCTTTAGATGCTTAACAAAAACACAAACAACTTAATAATTGCGATCGAAGAAACAAGTACAGAAATGAATCTTGAGGTGACACTTAAAAACAGATAGTTCAGTGCAGAACCGAATATGGTCTGGTAACTGGTTCCACAATAGGGAGCAAAGTATGCAAAACACTGGTATCCATAAGGCTTTTAACCATGAATTGGGAAGAGACCGATTTAGGAAGGCCAGATCAGAGAGGGGCAGGTGGGTCAATTAGTAATGGGTCTACAAGTTGTGAGGGCCCTATTGACTTTGGCAGAATGCCGATATAAAATATATGCCTAATATAAGTCACACTTGTTTAAATCACTTTCCCACACCATCATTTAATCATTTCAATATGGGACCTCCGGGGACAAAGTCCTGGCCACACCTGTCTGTGAACAGCGAGATTGTCTTTATGACAAATGTAGCCAGCTATTAAAAATAATTAAGAACCCTCAGACCAGAGGTGGGATTCACTAACATTTGCGTAAGTCCTTGTGTAAGTCAAAATACACACTGCATAAGTACTTTCTAAAGTGGTATTCACGAAAATAACTTACGCAGTTCATAAAGATACACAACGTGTTAACTACAATAAATGTGCAAGAGCCAATCGTGTGTGGGGCTGAATCTTGCTTTGTTACATTTTTAGCCAATCACATTAACTGTTATTGTTAAAACGACGCACACGGTCTTCTGTGGCTACACGCGCGGTCCTACACTCTACACAACTATGCACAATGCGTGTTTCTGTATGTGCTACTATGGGCTATTTGTACTTACGACAACTCTGCAGCTGGTGTGAAGTTACGCAAAATATTTACGAACTTTTGCCTTCATGAAGGACTAAGCAAGATACGCTTCGTAAGTCTGACTTACGCAAATTTTTGTGCCTTAGTAGTCTTTGTGAATCCGGCCCCAGATGATTATTTTGTTAACTCTGTACATATTATCCCTTAAATATTATCTGTAACCTATTGCAGTTAAGTGTGTGATATTGACAATTTTTAGAGTAAGCAACGATAACTGCCAAAATTAAACCCCTCACAGCATATCCAGGGGCGGATCCAAGGGGGGGTTTTAGGGGTTTAAACCCCCCCTTTAATTTTCGAGGAATTTTTTTTTCATTTTGTATAATATATTGTTTATTTCCCCGGTATGTTTTGAAGGTTATTTTCAGTTACAACAATGCAATTAACATGCCATAATTATAAGTTTGCTGACAGCGTATTTTTCCTTCTATCGTCCCGATTCTCTCTCATTCAAAATCCTTATAGAGTCAGTGAGTCCTTCAAGAGGAGGTCCAGCTCTAATCTTGGCTCCCATATGCAATGAAATCGCATCCAGTAGTGCCTAACTCTGTTTTAAAAAATGGGAGCGCGACTCCAGCTTTTCACTTGTACTCTCGCTGAAAAATTCAAATATTGTGTTGACTGAAAGTGGTTGTCGTTGAATTGGAATCACTTAATATAACAAGAAATCGAGAAGGCTAACCATACTTTGGACATCCGTTGGATGTAAAGACGTTCAGGGAAAATTAGACTGTTCAGTTGGAACATACTTCTAAAGAAGTTACCATTGTTCTGGAAGGTATTATAATCCAAAATTCGCTTATATACTGAATCCCTTTCATTTGTTACACAAGATATATTCCTTTTTATCCAAGAGTACGTTATGACCAAGATCACGTTTAAACATTATTCCATGCAAAAGAGTGGGTGTTTGCCTGGAGTTTCTTGCATATGGGAAGTGCCAGTGACCTGTAGGCGGTATTTTAGCTTATTTTCCTTCGTGCCTCTAGACGACATGGTTGTATGTACAGCAAGGGAGGGTATCAAAAAACGTAATGTTTCCATGGAAATGACAAACATACAAAGCATGAAACATGAAGATGGCCTAAGTATAGATTTTAAGGTCTGAGAAGGGTCAATTTTTCTTGGTTCACGCCGCGCAGTGGTGGCGCAAGGTGGGGGACAGGGGCCATGGCCCCCCGTCGGGGAAATTTTACAGTTTTTTACAGTCGGGGAGTATTAGTCGATACGGTAAAGTGTGTAGTCCCCAACGGCGACAAGTCGCCCCGACGGTTTACCTGTTTTTTGTTCTCAAGAGCAGTGGCGCCGGCACGGGGGGGGGGGGGGCATGGAGGTACGCGTGCCCCCCCCAATCGATATCAGAAAAAATTTTTTTGAAAATTTTAAAATGATCTCAAGAGGCGTTTAAGCTATAGATTTCCGTAGGGGGTAGGGTTAGGTGTGTTTTCAGCCGAGTGATGGATCTGTGGTTACCATTTTCAATCACAAATGGTTCTCAGACTATCAGAATTATCCCAAATCTTTCGCAAACTATCAAAATTTTCGCGCGCTTCGCGCGCTCTAAACCTTACCTCAGTGATATCCTTGTTGTCAATAACTTCCGGTAGCAACTCCCGTAGAAGCACAGTAACGAAAGTTGAAGGCTGGTTATGAATTTTTAGTAAAAGATTGGCTTTGTGATTGGCATATAGGTTTGTTGAGGAATTGAAAGTGTTTCGATGCAGGGGATCATGAATGCAGGTTTTGTCATTGTAATCTTATTAACTGAAAAATTTCGGCGCGCTTCGCGCGCATTCGTCACGGTTTGCATCCCATCTTATGGCCATTATTAAGGTTATAATAGATGCAACTATTCTGATCACACTTTTCCGAGAAACATAAGTATATCTCCAACCTCTGTAGGCCTATGGGATCTTTAAGTCTAATTTGTAGCATGATCTGGAAAGTTGAAAGTACGTATTTGCCGGCGGTTATACATTTTTTTCAAATGCAGCCATTACCGGTAGGCCTATAGATGGCGATTGTTAATACACTTAAGACGAAAAAGCATTTTGAAATGCGCTTTTTAGTCCTACACCCCTTTTGCTATACCTAGAAGGTTTTTGTCTGGGTTTTCGTTCAAACTTTGTAAACATAAGACAGTTGCAAAGTGCTCGGCATCATACTCTATAGTATCATTTGGATGTCAGGTAATAAGCATCATGTCAGTGCCCCATTTTATGTAATTAATCCAGAGCTTCCAGGAGGCCCTATACCGCTGCCTGCCAGCCTTAGAAATACCCTTTCATAATGCACAATGAAGCAAAGGAAAATTTTCGTAACAGTTTAAGAATGTTTCCGTGGACTCAACGCACGTATTTTTAAGTAAAATCTTTCCCCGAATAGAAGGCATTAATTAAAGTAGCCAAAAGTGGGACTTCAGGAGGTTTGCTGACAACATACCCTTCTGATGGACAACATACTCTCCTCTTTCACCTTACCAAAAAATAGAATTCACTAATGTTTGGATATTTTCCAGCCATATATGATCAGTTTCAAACGTATCCCAAAGATAGCACCATTTTGCATCTAAGCAACCTTAAATTAACAAAATTTTCTCAAAGGGGAGAGGGACACCCGCTCCCCTTAGACCCCTCACCCAGGTCAGCACCTTCATGAAGTGACAAAGGAAAGATTATCACTGCTGTATACTATCGCAGGTACCCATAAATAGGTACAATTTATGCAGACCTGGGGGAAAACTGAGGTGGCATTTGGACGTCATCTGTGGTCCCCCCCCCCCCAATCACCAAACCCTAGCGGCGACACTGCTCAAGAGGACAATTTCCCTTAAAAGAACCCAAAATTTTCGGCGCGCTAGGTGCGCGGTAGAGTCACTCCAGTTTCTTCAGTACTTCCATTCTACATTGCTAGATAGCACAAGACCTGTCAAACTTAACAAGTAACATGTAGGTAGAGTACACAGTTTATGTAGAGGTCGTTAATTCCATCCCATATCGCAAAGTCTACTTGCTGTTGTCTTGTGTGTGTCATGCGGTACGGTCAGTTGGTGAGCGACTCAAGGAGAAAAGTTTGGGTATTTCATAGGGTAGTCCAGGTGGTTTCGATAAAAAGTATGTTATCCCTGATATGGTCTACAACCCCTACAGTTTTTCTTTTTTCTTTTTGTTCTTAATAATTACATATATTTTTTGTGTAAACCCCCCCCCAAAAAAAAAAAAAATCGCGCGCTTCGCGCGCTTTGCAATTTTACGTTTCATATTCAAAAGTACACTATGAGTGCGCAACTCGGCTCATGAAGTATTCAGTGATATTATGCAAAATATGCCCTGCAATGACTTGGAGTATTTAGGCTCCTTCATATCCCCTCCTTACCACCCCTTCGACATAGGGGCTGTCGGAACTTCGGGTCACTGCATGATCCGGCCCCCTGTCGGGAAAATGCTGTCGCTACCGACCTGGTCGGTTTACTTATTTTGGCTTTCAAAAGGGTCATTTCTGCGATAAATTCCAAAATTTTCGGTCCACTTTGCCCACTCTTCCTCAGTTCCGTTTCTAATAGCTAAATATATTACAAACCCTTTCCACCTTTTCAAGTAACTTAATATAAGTAGAATACATGGATTTATGTTAATGTCGGTCATTTCATCTTATTTTGCTAAACCTAGTTAATGTTCTCCTGTGTCTGTCGTGCGGTACTACTAGTGACTCGAGGAGGGAAGTTCAGGGTAGGTTATGCCCGATATGGCCCAACTGCCTTGACAATTGACCCATATATATATATATGCTTCAAATAAGTACAGATTCTTTTTAGTGTATGCCTATCCAAAATATTCGCGCGCTTCGCGCGCTTTGAAATTTCACAGTTTAGATTCTAGGAAAAACGATAAATCAGGGCGGAAATATATATCTCTAGTATATACAAATATTATGAAATATATGCCCCGCAATGTCATAATCTAATACAAAAGTTTTCTTCAAATCCTTCCTCACCAATTCCTCGACGACAGTCATGGCTGTCGGGGCTTCGGGTCCCTGGCCCGCCGTCGGGGAGTCTGCCTCCCATCGGGCAAATCCTGGCACCACCCCTGGCGCCGCGCCAACCGATGGTCGGGCTCCGCTCAGATAACGAGACAACCAAAAATCCCATGCATGCGATTAAGCCTACCAGTTTAATTTTAAGGCCCCATACCAAAATACTTTCAGAAGATTTCAAAAAGAGAGACCAAGTTTTCTTAATTGAGCACAAGCGAGCAACTTTGAGTGAGTCACTGTGAGTGCCTAGAGAGAGCACAACAAATGACTGAATGCTCCGAACCCCTGACGTCCAAGGTCGTTATCGGGCTGTATAGCATGCATCTCTCACAAGGAGGGAGACAACTTTCTGACAGGACATTTATCATAAAATTTCTGACACAGGGAATTTCAATGAAAGCTTGTTTTATACGGATCAAAGAGCCTAAGAAACGCGTGGGAAATGCCATTTCCTGCAATCTGGGGGTCTTCTGGACCAAAAATTTTCTCTGTACGCTTCGCGCCAACTCATGGTGGCGCTCCGCTTAGATAGTAACTATATCGCAAAACCCCCCCTTTAGTCAAAACCTGCATCCGCCCCTGATATCCACAATGCAACTGTGCTTGAAATTAAGAATGGTCAAAGAAGGAATAAAACTGGGGTTTTTTTTACCAGTCAATCCATTCAAATCTGTATTTATTTCTTGTTTACTATGCCATAATACCTAAATACTGCATCCACACATAGGGAAGCATTCACACATAAAAGAAAGTTGATGGGGATTTCCCTGTTTCAAAAAAATAGGGGAGGGCTTTTCATGCTTTAAGTACATATTCTTTCATCCTTTTATTAAGATGTTTCTTTTGTCCATCCTTTTTTGACTGGTTGACTAAGGGTAGGTAACAAATATACAAGAAATTTCAGTGCAAGAATATTTTCTGTGAGGAATTTTATTGGCTGATTCCAACAATTGTGTGTACAAAACTTCCTGGAAAGATGCTTTGCAGACCTGGTGCTATTTACACTTCCCTGGTATCCACAGCCAATTACAGAAACTTTTATGAAGGCACACTGGAACTAGCCTGCAGTTAGTATTAAAGACACTTTTTTCATGGGCCCTGTCATCACAAGTTACCTTAGTTAGTTAGTTAGATGAGGTTTAACATCCCAGTTTCCAACCAATTGGTTCAAGTCGAGACGACCACAGCCTTTTTTCCAGTTGTGGCTCACTGGCTTGTTTTCCCTACCCCATTGCTTATGCTGAGCACCAAGCACAAAGGCAGTAGGTTCCATTTTTAAAATCTTTGGTATGACCCAGTTAGGATTTGAACCCTAGACCACTAAGTTACCTGAGCGAATTCTAAACATGACAACTATTTTCCTTTTCACGAATCATTTGAAACATACAGTCTACAGTTTATATCAGCACACCAAATGGAAAGAACCAATGCAACCTCTATCCAGTTCATTTGTGTAACAAGAAAAACTCTCTCAAACTTACCGAATTGTAGCACAGCGTAGTCACGGCACCCGTATGGCCATGCAGGGTGTGATGGTGTTCATTGCCATCAAGAGAAAATACCTACAGGGAAACATGTAAATATGCATTTATTATGAAGTAAACAAGTGAACTTTAAACTTATCGCTTGCAGTTGCAAAGCTTCTGTGTAACTCCCATCAGTATACAGCAAACCTGGGTCAAATAGTCTAATGGTCCTTAGGCCCTAGGACCAATGTTTAAACAGGAGTGCAACTGCACTCGAATAAGCCTTCCAGCACAGCATGCCAAAGCATGTAAATTTGTTGAGCCCACTTACTCAGGATTTTACTACATACTGTGTGAGTGTAAAATGAATGCAAAACACCAGGCTAATGCCCCAACTTCAATGCCATCCCCAACCCCAGCCTACATTTGACATAATGTCTAACAGTTATTGAAGCCAGCCTACCTTAATGAGATGGTCTTGACCAGCAGAGACCACCTTATTCTTGGCTAGTATTAGTTTGTTTACTGGACCCTTGTGTTCATGTAAGGTATTCAGACTGAAAAGCTCTGCATCCACAGCTAATCCATGACACATTCCATCTGTCAGATTCAAAGAAATTTAATGTTAATTACTAAAAGATAAAGAACCACACTGAGCTGTTGACAAAAGAATTATAAAAGGAATAGTCCAGACTTTCATTTACTTTTGATATGTTTGAAACCTTTCATTCAATTACTATGATCAGTTCTTAAGACATGCAGCAGTTGAGCTTATCACTTCTGCTACCAAAGTAAACTTCAAGTAAAGAGGTGTGATGCCCCAGCTTCTCTCTGACACCCAGGTTCGGCTTTTCTTGATAACTTAATTGCATTTTTTTGGTTGTCTTCAGGGTCAGCAGGAAAAATAGCTTTCACTCTTGAGAGAAATATGAAAGTCGGCTGTTATCCAGAATGTGTTCTCACTACTGGTTCAGACAATACAT
>JAIZAY010001968.1:0-12260 GCA_029531755.1 Holothuria leucospilota | reverse complement strand
AAAAACTCGTGATGGTCCAAAAAATGAACGGACGTACGACTAAGAGAGGAAAAAGTTGGTGATGAACACGGCAGCAATGGAGACGATGGGAATGGAAGTGGTGGGCATGACGATAATGCATCATTATCACATCAGCACATCACATCACATCTGGTTCGATGTTGTTGGCCATGGGCAGGTCTTGCATTTATAGGGTCTGAAATTTCAACAGGTACAGTAGGCTACATTTAATTTTTTTGGCAATAACTCACCGTGGTTAACGTCAAGGCACCGCAACTAAGTTAGAGTACAGTATATGGTACCTGTAGCCTAGTCCAGTAGTATAGGCCCATTCTTTTCCTTGTTCATATTAATGACATCGTAAATGCCGCTTCCTCAAATATTAGACTTTTTGCTGATGACTGTGTCTTTTATCGGGTCATAGAGAATGTCAGTGATTGTTGTTTGCTGCAGAATGATATATCCATAATCTTAGGTCTTTGGGCCAAGACTTGGGGCAATGGGGCATGAGATTTCAGTCCTCTAGTTAGTTAGATGGTTAGATGGAGTTTTACGGCCCAGTTTCCAACCTATTGGTTCAAGTCGAGCCGGCCACGGCCTTTTTTCCAGTTGTGGCTCACTGGCTTGTTTTCCCTACTCCATTGTTTATGCGGAGCATCACGCACAATGGCAGTAGGTTCCATTTTTAGAGTCTTTGGTATGACTCGACCTGGGAATCGAACCCGGGCCTTCCGCGTGAAAGGCGGATGCTCTACCGCTAGACCAAACACGCGGTTTCAGTCCTCTAGGCCTAAGTGTATTACATCATTACATTCACTGGAAAAAAAAAAACCCCGGTCAAATTCGATTATGTCCTGAACGATGTAAAGTTGGTTAAGGTTGACTCGATAAAGTACCTCGGGGTCACGATTTCTAACGACCTAAACTGGGATAAGCACATCCAGTCCATCTGCAACAAGGGTAATAAGATTTTGGGTATACTTTATAGAAACCTATCTTTTTGCTCCCGCAATGTGAAGTTAGCTGCCTACAAGGGTCTACTCCGGCCTGTCTTGGAGTATGCTTGTTGCGTATGGGATCCACATCAGTCTTATTAACAACATAAGCTAGAGAGCATTCAGAGGAGATCGGCTCGTTTTATAAGTTCAGAATTTTCTCGTGAGCCAGGGTCGATGACATCCATTCTGAAGGACCTCGACCTCCCCACGCCGGCTGAGCGTCGCAAGCAAAACAGACTAGCCTAATTCTCGTCTCGAAAGGTTTTTTTGGTAAGGCTAATATTCCCATCGACAGACTTATGCACTTATCAATTGAATGACGCACCCCACTACCCCCGGACATGGTCAGTCAAATGTGGGTCATTGACCAACGACAGTGTGACTCACATGTCCGTCATTGTACCAATATTGTCTATCACTGGAGTGACAGAGGGGTGAGTCATGTTACCTCAGATGTCAATCACTTTACAGACCAAGGGGTGAGTCATTGTGGGTCATTTGCCATAACTCCTTATGTACAATTATAACCATTGTCAGTCACTTTGGTGATGCACATGTCAGTCAAAATCGCATATTGTTCATCAGTTAAGTGACTGAGGGGTGTGTCATTTTACACAAGTTGTCCGTCACAGAAGTGACTGAGGGGTACGTCAGTGGTATATGTTTTGTCAGTGAAGTTGTGGACAATGACTGACCATGTCCGGGGGTAGTGGGGTGCGTCATTCAATTGATACTGTAAGTGCATTAGACACCCAACTCGGACTACTTGTGGGATGCACAACCTCCATTTTTGTCAACTCTATACTCTCGATCTAATTGGGCAACTCCACCGTGACTCACGTTACATTTTTGGCATATTTTCTGCATACATTTCCACATAAATGTTAAAGTAAAACATTTAATCATCCCATTTAACTTGTGTTGGAACATTTTGGTACATAAAGTATAAAATAGTACCAAGAAATAATTATTTGACTTCATCAGTGTGTTTTAATTAGCACTTATTACAGCGTGACCCATGTTACATAAAAAGGACACCAAAAAAAAGTACCTTTTTTCATTTTGAATTTCTCCTGAAACTATAGCCAGCAGGAAACAGTATCTGCTTACTCTTTGCTATTTCAAAAAACATGAAATAAATTTTATAAATTTCATTACATATAATTAAAATGTTAATTAATTAGTGTGACTCACGTTACCGTGACTCACGTTACACTTTGTCCATACTATTAACTTTATGCATATTCAATGTCACACATTCTCACTGAAGTGTAGGAACTATCACCCTTATCAGTCTGAATATAGCAAATACTTATTTACAGGCCTAGGATACATCTATTCTAAAATTTGCCCCAATTTTAAATTAAAATAGTACATTTTTCACCACAGATAAGTAAGAGGCCCTTTGCAGAATCTTCTGACAGCATAGTACTGTATTACAGCAATACACTGTACTGTACTACAAAATGTGCACAATTGCTGAGTTTTAATGAACTTGCACTTTTTATAGGTTTTATGCAGTATCACAGTTTGCATAGTACTATACTAAACTTCACAATATTTCCACTAGCCATGTTACAGTATGATGCTCTGAAATGTTCATGTTACCTTCAGTTCTGACAGTTAATATGTACATTTTTAACAACCATAGGACCTCCTTTTTGTGTTGCAACTGCAACTTTTGTGACCTGGTATAAAAGACTAGTATGTTATGTTGTTTAATGCCTACTACACTACTGTACTGTACTGTACTGTACTGTACTGTACTGTACTGTACTGTACTGTACTGTACTGTACTGTACTTCAAGTTAACCAAAGAAGTCACTGAATTTTATCAATGGCGCTACATTGGCTGCTTATGTTCCCAAGCTACTTTGCATTTTAATACAGGTATTGTACTGTATAGCCATTGCCACTCTTAAACTTGTAAAGCACATTACCTGTTCCCAATAACTGTTCATGAAGCAAGGCATTGTACAGTATTTAAATTCCCCACACAACTTTACAGTAATTTGTATTTGCTAGTCAGGGCATCTAGTTTCTTCTTAATTGTTGTGTTAGAACCTCCTAGAAAAGTGAAGTTATTATTGGTTTCGATGATAAGAGAAACCTATGCAGTCATGATGGCGTGTGTATGTATGTGGGTGTGTGTGTGTGTCTGTGTGTGTGTTTGTGACACTTTAAAACACGATATCTCAAGAAGGGAAACTCTGACAGTTTTCAAACTTGGTACATAGATGCCCCATATTGAGAGGAAGAACCCTATTGTTTTTGGTAGGGGTCAAAGGTCACCTGGGGTCACTGGGGGTCAAACTCTGAAAACCTTGTTAACACAATATCTCGAGGTAGGAAGCTCGGATGAATTTCATACGTAGTGTGTAGATGCGTTATGGTAAGAGGAAGAACCCTATCATTTTTGGTGGAGGTGAAAGGTCATCTGGGGTCACCGGGGGTCAAACCCTGAAAACTTGTTAACACGATATCTCAAGAAGGGAAGCTCTGACAGTTCTCAAACTTGGTACATAGATGCCCCATATTAAGAGGAAGAACCCTATCATTTTTGGTGGGGGTCAAAGGTCACCTGGGGTCACCGGGGGGTCAAACCTTGAAAACCTTGTTATCACAATATCTCGAGGTAGGAAGATTGGATGAATTTCATACTTTGTTTGTAGATGCGTTATGGTAAGAGAAAGAACCCTAACATTTTTGGTGGGGTTCAAAGGTCATCTGGGGTCACCGGGGGTCAAACCCTGAAAACCTTGTTAACACGATGTCTCGATGTAGAAAGCTTGGATAAATTTAATATCTTGTATGTAGATGCCTTATAGTAAGAGGAATAATCCTATTATTTTCGGTGGGGTTCAAAGGTCATCTGGGGTTACTGGGGGTCAAACCCTCAAAACCTTGTTAACACAATATCTCAATGTAGGAAGCTTGGATAAATTTGATACTTTGTATGTAGATGCCTCATAGTAAGAGGAAGAATCTCATCATTTTTAGTGGAGGTCAAAAGTCATTTGGGGTCACTGGGGGTTAAGCTCTGAAAATCATGTTAACACGATATCTCCACGTACGAAGCTTGGATAGATTTCATACATGGTAAATTGATGTGTTATAGTGAGAAGATGTACCCCACTGTTTTTGGTGGAGTTCAAAGGTCATCTAGGGTGGCCGAGGGTCAAACACTGAAAACCTTGTTAACACAGTATCTCAAGGGAGAAAGCTTGGATAGATTTTATACGTAGGATGTGGATGCATTGTGGTGAGAATATGAACGCAATCATTTTTGGTGGAGGTCAAAGGTCATCTGGTCAACGTGGGCCAAACACTGAAAAGCTTGGTTAAAACGTATCTCCAGGGTTTTTAGGAAGCCTGGGTAGATTTCATACTTACAGTACTATGTGGATGTGTTTATGGTGAAAAGATGGACCCCTATTGTTTTTGGTGAAGGTCAAAGGCCATCTGGGTCACCAGAGGTAAAAAAGCAAAATCCCAAGAATTCCCACGAGTTTATATGGGTTCAGCAGAGGTCAAAGAGCAAAATTTTCCAAGATTTCCCAAGATCGTCATCTGGGGTCACCAGAGGTCAAACAGCAAATTTCCCAAGAATTCCCAAAATTAAATAGGAACACAAAACTTTATTTTTCCAACATGTTAAGATAGCATTTTGACCATTGACTGAAAGATATGGGACATCATGGCATTATTTGGTTGGAATAGAACATATATCATCGAAACCTCAATGCATTTTTGCATTCTGGTGTTATTTTGCCCTCATACTCTACTTTGCCCTAGCACTGTCAAGAGTAGGTAAATTGCTGTCATACAGTATTTCTGTAAAAGAGAAGATCAGGCTTGGGAAAGTTTGTTTTCCTCAGGTACACTGCCAAGTAGAGTACCTCAGAAGGAGAGGGGGAGGCACACATGTGAATTTATAAGGGCCAAACTTTTATTACTGACATCAAAGTCATTTAATTTTCACAACTTTCATTATGCTGGACCCTGTATCAGCAACATCATTAACAGCACTACCAATGCTTACTGTACATGTGCAGTACCAGTACTCAAGTTATTTCATTATCTGGATTCTCTTTGAAGAAGTTCAAGAGTTTTACTGTTAAAGTGAGTAAACTGGTTCTAATAGTACACTGAGATGTGTCCTGGATTGCAACCACTTTGTTTCTTCAGTTCAACCAGAACAAATAGGAACACAGCTATAACCCACTACAGTGCACTTCCATTGCTGAGTTCAGGTTTTATGGAGGGGTAATGTAAAATGGCCAATGATCACCTTTTCACACAAGTTTCCATGTTTTTTGCAAACTGTTGTTCTAATCACTAATCAGAGGACGTAATATTGGATCAGGCAATTAATTGAAGACCTGTAAAATGTGATATGGAAAGAAAATTAGTGGAAACTTGTGAAAATGCATCAATTACTGCATTTGAAAACAGTGTGACTCACGTTACATCACCGCTAATCTGTGACTCACGTTACATTGTGACTCACGTTACCATTTTCAATGTTCTATTACAAAAAACATAAACACCAGAGATGGATAATGTCCATGTTATTTTGTTGGGCATCAACCCTAGAAGGAAAATAATAATTGCCACTTTTAGATTCTCGGTAGTTTTAACAGGAAAAAAAAATTGTGAAAATTTGTGACTCACGTTACATTGAAATACAGCACACTTTTAAATGATATTCAAAAATGAACGAAGAGTTCATGAGTAAATTTTAACTGCTACTGTAAAATGCATTAACCAATGTGTCAAGTCATAGTAGGAAAGAAGACAAACTATAACCACAAAGGAAGCTGGAGGTAATTAACAGTTATTCATTGACACCATAAATCGTCAGATTTTTTCCTAATTTGGCATGCAGTACTAATTTCTCATTCTGCCACATTTTTTTCAACTAAACATTAAAATTTTCACATGTTTTTTACAATATAGCATGTTTCCTCCAATGATAACCCACAATTTCATCAAAGTTAACACTTTAAAATTTTTTTGGTTTGTCCCTATTTTCATGGAAATGCCCAATTGTTATAAATTTAGTTTCTTCCCCATGACTCTGAAAGATTGGAATAATCTACCTGCACCTTTGATTGATGGTTTAGACAGTCACAAAGACCCCATTCAATGTTTTACTAATTTTATTAGGGCTTAGGGCACCCCTGATGCATGTGCGGTGTAGTAATGTCCTATGGATGTGTCACCGTGATCCGAAAGGAGAAGAAGATAGTAGAGACCCCGAAATTAGTGCACCTTCAAAAATTACTAGCTATAGCAAGGTTACTGTAGCGAGCCTAACGTTTTTGAACCTACAGTATCAGGTATTTTGTTTTTCATGATGAAGAATCCATTTCAGGTACGTTCATACCTTAATATGATTATTTTTCAAGCATTTTATAACTGCATCCCACCCTTGTGTGTACTTTTAATATCTAGAAATAATACTCTCTAAAAACAACGAAAATTACCTCGCCCTGGTGTGCACTGTCCCAAAATACTGCTTCATCTTATGTATTTATGCCTGCACTGTGTGGTGAGTGCATAACCTACAGTAGGTTATAAGGTTATTATACTCTGTTTGCAACTTAACCAAATTTCCCGTCTTTCTTAGGCAGGTTAGGTCAGCAAGTTAATACAAGTTTTGCATGATACTGTATGTGAGGCAACTAAGCACCTTCTTCATGGAGTGGACTCTGTTGCTCAGCCCCTTTACTACAAGGACTACGCAATACAGCTTGCTACGTAGGCATGATCTGTACGTACAGTAACTGTACAAAGTCAATGAAAATTGTTGCACACTACACATATGGAAAATGCACCACTTTTGAGTGTTGTTAAGACTGACATCGAAGAAAATTTCGAGTCAAATCAAGCTTTCTTTTACTAATTTCTGGATGTGGAGTAGGAAAAGTGTGGGTACAGTAGCAATGCATCCGTAAGTTACTACACATGGAAAAGGCAAACAGGAGTGTGTTTGGATTTATTTTATTCTAAAGATCGGCTTGGAAATGCTTGGGTGCGTCAATTTTGGGGTCACCCTGCTACCTAACATTAGGCCTAGTTTTCATGTACACTTTGTTCCATGAACCAGGAATATGGGATCGAAGCCCCAAAGTGACCCAAATAACAGAGTTGTAATCGAGTCACTAGATTCATGACTCGAGTCACCAATTGTCAAACTTTTAGCCTAAGTGACTTGAGTCGAGTCATGGACTCGAGTCACTGTACTATTTCAACAGGGAAATTACTCCAGAATTCTCTCGAGTCACTAGGCCTATATGACTCGAGTCATGACTCTTTACAACACTGCCAAATACTAGGTCAGCAGACTGCGGACTAAGTATATTGTAGCTGTGTGACTTGTTCTTCTGAGTGGCTTGCACATTTGTCACTGCCTAACGGGTAGTGTATGATTATGAATACTAACAATCTAACCAACAGCAGCTCAGATGTATGTTATGTGCAGAAGTTAGTGGTCTGGTAGATTCAAAGTTCCTCACAATTCGTCCTAAAGTTTATGCTCAGAAATGTGTTGTTCATCCTCACACATGGTACAGTAGCAAGCATGAAACTTAATTTATCGACACAATGGCATCTCTTCTTGTCAAAATGACTTAAAAATCATACAAAATTTAAACTAAGTCCATAGGCTATATATAGACCTAGGCTATTTACTGTTTGTGTTACCATACTACGAGAGTGTGATATTCATCTAGTTACTCCAAGTGAATCAAAATCCAATGGAGATACAGCCCAATACAACTTGAGATCATATGTCTATGTCCTTCGGGAGGGGAAATTAAGAGTACATGGGCACCTATGCTACAGTCATTCAAAACATTCCCCCCCCCCCCCCCAAAAAAAAAAAAAAAAAAAAAAAAAACTTGTGCTAGCCTACCCCTCACTGTCCTACTGTACCTTTTCAAGTTGAAATATTTTAAAACAACTGTGAATAAAAAATGATTGTACTGTACCATGAGAATGTGTTGGTAGAGTTGAAGGAAATATTGGGAAGGTTTGTTGAGAGATATGCAACCACTGTAGTATCACTAGTTGACTGGTATGGATGTCTAGGCATTTTACTTTAAAAAGTCCCTTCTCCTAGTTCTCCTAGATGAAAACCAAACTACCTTACTCTCAAAGGGATTGTGCTCCTTGAACAAGCTACCTTGAGATAACTGTTTGACAATAGTGATAGCTATTGATTATTGTATGGAGTCGATGGATTGTGTTTAGAGAAGTACACGTAGTAGTTGAGTGATTGAAGACTCAAACTTTGGGACTATAATCCCTCTATTTTCAGTCTACATTTAATAATTGTAAGGAGAATTATTATAAACTGTGTTTATATGTAATTGTGTATTAATGAGTGCTGACTTCAAAATGGCCTTGGTGCCTCTGTGGTTAGTGGTTACACACTTTTGGCCTTGGTGCCCCTTTGGTTTGCCTTGGTGCCCTATCAAATTGCTGACATCAACTGAAGCCATTTGGCCTTGTCCTTTATTGTTCTTATGTCGAGCCCTGCAAATAACATGATTGGGAGAATTTTTTTTTTTTGTTGGAACCGTCTCTGATGATGAAATTTGCACTTAAACACTCTCCTCTTATGAAGTTAATTACATACTGTCACTATGTGCACGCTGGGAAAAACAATAAATGCAAAAAAGCAGGGCTACTGTATTACCGTAGTCCAAACCTCATGGACATTTTTTTTAGTAAGTATGATTGCAAGATAGTGGAATTGTGATGCATTACATTTTAAATAAAGAATCATGCATGTACAGTACTGTAGGCTATTTCTTCTCTAGGATAGTGGGGCATGCGTTTAATCCAGCCAGATATACAGTAGGCCTACCTACTGTAAGTGATCGTGGGTGGTTGGAAGATATTTCATGTACACGTCATAGACAATGATTGTTCCACTCATTCGAACATACACATGCCAGAAAATTGACCAACATAACGGGTACACCAAAGCAGTCTTTAAGCTCCTCTTAAAGGAATGAAGAAATCCTAAATGGTTGAAAATTCATAGCTGAGTGTGATTTAGGACCCCTTGTGACAAGAACACGGAAACAGTTTGAAAGAACTCTCCAAACCTTAAAAAAAGTTCAGTTTCATTTTTCTCAACAATTTCAGGTGTCAAATTGTCTATACTTTTACATATTTTGTACAAGATTGACTGATTTTAACCAGTAAAATGGTTTTAAAGTATTCAAATTTGCCTCTTTGACACCCTTAGACTGTTGGACTTGCATTTAGTATCTTATTTTTCATCACTTTATGGACATGTGTGATATTTGCACTTGAGATATTTCACTCCATTTTAGACCCGCATGTAAGGGGGACACCAAGAATTGGGGTCCCCATTACGCCTAACATGCAAAGTGCCAGTTTAAATTTTTAAAGGTTGAGGTGACCTGAAAACTTTCAAATAAAATAAAAACCACCATCTGCAGTAATAAGATACAATCAAAAGCTCCAGTTTCATCGAACTTTCAGGGTAGTCAAAGTTTTTCTGAGTAGCAGGCTATACAGGCTCAAGTAGGCAGCGTACCTGGCTAGCACTACCTTGTGCACGTGCCGGTGAGTGCGAAGCAGGAAGCCCATACGGGTGGGGTCCAGGGCCTGTCTTAAAGCCCCTGGTGGGGCCCAGGGGAAACGCTCCGGTGGGGCCCAGGGGGCAAGCCGCCGGAAGCTCCTCGGTTTTAGTGTTTCATAAGCCCCTAAAAGGCGGTGGGGGGTGGGGGGGGGGGGGGGGAATATTTCTAGGGGAATACTTTAAATATTACTGCTGATGTTGTTGACATACATTTCCAGCTAAAAAATGCTGTTCTGCTCAAACTTTCAGTTTGGTTACTTCTCCCCCTGGATTAAAATTTCATTGTTTAGTCCAAGTTTTATGAACAACTCTCCACAGTGATACAGTAAAAGAACAAGTAGTTCCTGAGCTGATGAGAAGGGCAGGATACATCCCCTTAACAAAAGTACCAATGAATGTAAATTAACCCACTTCCAGCCATTGTTCTCAGGCATTGTACCTAGCTGTTAGGGTGCATTTCAGAATTTGGTACAGAAATTTATGGATTCTGTGCATTCCTGTGGGATCCCCTCCTTTTCTTTTGAACATAATATCACAGTCAATACTAAGTCCAGGTACTAGTACCCAATCCCTGTGGTGTAAAACCTAGTACAAGGCATTTGTGTGTATTCTGAAAGGTTGGGGCAGGGTCATAGGGAGAAAAATTTATTCTGCACATTCCTGATATCCCACCCACTTCATAAAACCAGAAACATACATTCCACACTAGACCTACATTGTGCTAGTGTGAATGGCTGTTTGAAGGCATTGATATTCTGAAAATAATAGGTTGAATTTGCCCCTTTTCCCTAAACTATGTACAATCTATGATTGAGGCTAATGTAAAAATGCTCCTACTAGTGTTTATTTTAATTGTATCAACTTCTGACAAGCAAACTCTGCTTAACAATACATAAGAGAACAAATAAACACTAAGTAACAGGTGAAAAACAAAAACATTAGAAACGGTGGGCACTGTTCTCCTGTGCACCTGTATGAATTCATGAAAATCACTACTTCAGAAATAAAGCTGGTAAAGTCGTAAAGTGGGGCCTATACCTGCATATAACACGTTAGGCAATGGCAACAGTGCAGTGCTACTCTGTGGAAAAATGCCCCGCAAGGAAAACCTCTCGAAGTAAATCGTGCGAATATGTCACTGATTGTTATTTGAGAGTCTTTTATACTTGTGATATGAATCCTTTTGCCATTCTTGACCACTTAGGGCTTTTTCTTTTCGATAGTTCCAACGAACGGTCTTGCTCTTGGAATGGTGATGCTGTGTACTAAATATATGCAGAGAGCAGTAGTTCAAATGTGCGATCAAACCGTTAATTTTGGGACTGAAATATCCTCATTTGGGGAGCCAAAAATCTGTGTACATGATCACACATGCTATTAACTATGGCTGAAGGAGTAACGATGGTTTAAATCATCTTTGCAAACTATTTCAAAATGATACGAACAGTTAAAATTTTAATTGAAAGTTCATCTCTTAACGAGCCCGGCATACTGTATGTGTGATAATCAAGGATTGCCCCCACGACGCGTGACCAATCTTTATTGTAATGACAATGTGAGCATGCAGAATGAACGATGAACTGATTTAACATTAGAATGTAGTCAATGTACCTTTTGCGAGGATTAAATATCTCTCAGTGCGACATTAGCACTGCAGTACGTACAAATACGCATATGTAGTCTGCATGATGAAGGCAGCTCCTTGGTGTAATGTGTAGGCCAACTCTTTGAAGTATCAAAGTTGCATATGCGTGCTATTCTGCAGCCCGCATTTCGGCAGTGAAGGTGCGGGAAGTTCTGTTACACGTGCGCGATTCTTTTACGGGATTGTAACTGATGTCCCTTTTGGGGGTTGGCAATTTTAGAACCGATGATATAGTAAAGTATGTGATCAATTCATGTGCAGATTGTATTTGAAAAAAAGAAAAAAAAGAAAGGTTGCAACAATTTTTTTGACATCCAGTGAAGAGTAGGCGGCGGCAAATGAGGCTGTAGGCGGCGATTTACCGCCGGTGACCGGATACTTTTGACTACCCTGAACATTTGTTGGTCACAACCAACATAACTTTGACGGCATGGGGGACACCAAAAAATTAAAATGTTCATCACGATAGAATAGTTGGTTCAAAAGATATGGGATTATGTTTTCTGGTAACATTCTGAGACCTTCTTTTCATTTAAATTAATTCACCCAAAAATTAAGCATTTTGTGCAAATGGTGTGGCATCAAATTTTACCATCATAACTCACTGAGGGGGACACCAAAAATCTGTCGATTATGAATTATGCCTTAAACAATGTTTGTTTTGATTTTGGCTTTCAAGATGTGCTACTACAGTATCTAAAAGAGTTTGACCAATATTCTTATGCCAAGAAAACTGCCACCTGAGAATGAACACATCTATTCAAATGATGAAATGTACTTCAGAAAACCAACATACATAACTAGGGGGACACCAAAGAGTTACTGTATGTTGGTCAGGTTGTTTTCCATCACCTCGTTTGGAAAATTGGGTGAAGCAATAATACTGATATTTTGGAAATGTTGACTATTAGTGATATCCTTACCATGATAAATGAGCAAAGTAATTCAATCAATCATAAATAAGCTTTTCAGATAAAATCAAATTTGTAATGTT